>JBAJHX010000051.1:3547849-3560207 GCA_037176925.1 Amniataba percoides
CACACACACACACACACACACACACACACACACACACACACACACACACACACACACACACACACACACACACTCATATCTACAAGACGGAAACAAACGTACAATCTTATTCTTTTGTCTCTGTTATGTGCAGTAAATCATCCTTCTTCAAACTTCTCTTTCCCAGCACCAGTTGAAGTATTGGATGTGTGAATCACAAGACAGAAGAGTAAACATTTGAGCTCTTTGCAGCCAAATTCTTATCTCTCCCCCTCCCTCCCTCTCTCTCTCCCTCTCTCTCTCAGATGCCAGCCCTATCATCAAGGAGAGCTCCGCTAAGCAGCTGCTCCGGAGCAAAAGGCAGGAGCGGCCAATGAAGGCCGGTTACCCCGATGAGCCAATGAGGGTAAGGTTCATTCAGAGCAAAGTGCGAAGTAACACTTTATCTTAAACTATTTAGCATTCATAAGCACTAGATCTGAATGTGGCTCTAAACACTTATGAGGACATTTAAAGAGTTGAGAAATGTTTCTCTCCAGAATAATAATTCTTCATGTGAGACATCCATTACTGCTGCATCAACACTTAATGAATGAGTGGTAACACTACTCACATAAACATTCATACAGTGTGTTATAAATTATAATTAAATAAATTATATTTATTCAATGTGTATACACTGTTTAATTCATTTGATAATTGGTTTTAATATAAAACTCATTAGTCATTAACAAGTGAATGGTCAAGCATAATGACAAAACAAAAAGAAGAAAAGAAAATGAAATCAATAAATGAATAAATAAAACAATACATATGATTTAAAAAATAAAAACAAAACAAAAGCAAAAAGATCACCAGAGATTTTGTGAAGAAAAGCTCAATTATGGATAAAACAAAAAAATCATCTAACATTACTTTTTAAAAATTGAAATCAATTAGAAGCCTTTTATTTATTATTTATTTATTACATACATTAAGAATAAAATGACACTAAATTAATGTCACCCAGATGTGACTTCCTGTCTCGTGAACAAGAGAGTTTTGTTGAGTTGCCACAGAAATAACTCTCCTAAAAAATCAGAATGCTTTTCATATCATGAGAAGAATGAGTGTTTCTAATAGATGTTACAAATCTGTCTTTATATGATTACAATGTGAATCACATAATTTAGCAGAGTAACACCTTTTATCTGTACTTCATTTCTTTTACAATTATTATGAGCAAGAAATTCTAATCAGCTTCAAGTAAACTACTGATTTAAAAGCATTTGTCCACCAAACACGTCTCAACATGTGTCCCTCTGTTTATCTCTACTCATCTCAGTAATTTCACTTTGCGCTGTCATGTGCCATTTATTGTGCCTTGTGGTATAAAGCAAGAATTTAACACTGAGGACCGAATAGCTTTGACTCAGTACAGTGGCTCAGTTTTTCCCCTCCTGACATTCGGTTTCAGTTGTGCAAATGTGGGAAGCAAAGCAGATCTACTTTTCATCTGTTGGTTCTCTCTGTGTTTTCATCTGTTGGTGCCTCCACCTTACTGACTGTTTCATACCCCCTGCAGGAGCATCTGCTCCACATGCAGGCTCTGGATCAGAGGGCCCAGGAGACCAACATGGAGAACTGGCTGAACCCCCACTGCTACCCCCGCTGTGACAGGAACTACGGATACCCCGTCTGATGGCAGCAATAGCAGAGGTCACCCCACTTTCACTTTACACTCCAAATGCACACTGTGCATGAATGCAACACTGTGCAGATCAACAGAAACATAAACATCACTTCTCAATTAACTTTTTAAAAATTTTACTTTAAATTTTACTAGTGAGACACCAGCATAGCATAATATTTCCCCACATTTAACAAATGTTTAGTGTGACAGATCCCTCATCAGTTCACAGCTGATGTCCTCTTTTCACCTTTCAAGAGGTGCTTCTCCTTCACCTACAGCTGAATCTCCTCTGTCCCTGAGAATGACAACCCTTTTCTCTTTCACACATTGAATTTTTTTTGTAATTTCTCACTGCTGCTGTGTTATTCTCTTCCTGTTTTTTTCAGATTTTATCGTGACTCTTTGGCTGAGCAGGAAACCTCACAAACTGTGAAACAGTTTCATATCACATATCGGCTCATATCAGATATCTTGTTTAAAAATGGTTTCAGACTCCGACTGCTTTAAAATAATTCAAATACTATTTCCTTGTTAAATAACGGACACTGCAGCACAGTTTAGGTCATTCAAAACTCTGAGGTGGTTTTGAACTGAACCACATCACCTCTGTTAACACTTGAAAGATGCAGTCTGTTTAAAAAAAATAAGAAAAGATACTGTGAAAACAAAAACTGAATATCAGATTTGGAAATATTACTCAGTCATGCCTTAATGTGCAGTATAAATTAATCAAAGAAGATATATAATTTTTTTCAAATCCATCTTTTCAAACACCCTGACAAATAAAGACACACACACCTGATCTCCTCCAGCTCTGAGTGATGCTGAAATATGTTGCAGATTTGAAACGAAAAATCTCCTCAGATAATGTTTGACTTGTTCTTTACTTTCACCTCTTCACAGTAAAGGACCAGTGATGACAACATGGACCCAACAGTGAAAACCCTTTGGGGGAGCCCTGATAAGAAGACTGCTGAATAAATGATCATTCATATAATCCTACTGTGTCACAGCAGTGTAGTGTAGTGTAGGCCTACTGTTAGCTCTAGTTTCTCATTATTTGTCTTATCTTGATTGTGTATCATCACAGAGTGAAATGTGTTAATAGTAAATTCAATCACAAATAAATCAATGCATGACCCTAGACTGGGGCTGTGTTATTTTTATTTATTTATGTATTTATTTTAAATTGAAGTTATCGTTATTTTTATGAGTTTTATTTTTATTATGATTATTAGTGGTGGGGCTGCATCTTTCCGCCCTCTCTTGTTTGTGGCGGTGTTGGAGGGGATTTACCACAGCACATCTGAACATCTGAATGTGAGGCTGGCATTTGCATACAGTGTGTTTAAATACTTGTGCTATACTGAGTGAAATATTTGCTGAGTGGACGCCATGATTATGGCTCGGGAGACAAAAAAAAAACAAACAAACAAACAAACAAAAACCCAACAACAACAACAAAAAAACCCCACTTTGCTCATGTTTGAGCCAGAAACATTTTTTATAAGAGCTGCCTGTCAGAGGAGACCAGAGTCATGTGAAAAAGTGTGTGCGCAGCACTGAGTATTTTATTTGGGTTAAATCCCAAAAATGGGTTAAACAGCAGCTTGTTAATGTGAAGTCTTGTGCCACAGACTGACTGTTGGACTCTGACGCTTATTAGACCTGTACAGGTGGAGCTGATGCGCAGGGCGGAGCGGTGAATGCGCGATAAAAAGTAGATCTACAAGGCTACACAGAGAGAACGAACAGGCCTGGAAAAAATGCCAAACGAGCTCTGAGACGTATAATTAAAAATGAAAATAAAAAAAAAAACACCTGCATAATCATTTAATTAGCCTATGTATGCTGTGATGTGTGGCGATGCTTCATGATGTCCCTGCAGAAATAAATATGATAAATAGGCCTAGATATTTAACGCTTCTTGTGAAATGAAAAAAAGAGGAAATGAGACAGAATAGGCAAAAAGCGGTTGTGGCCTCTGAGAACGAATGCGTGTTTATTTATAATTTATTTCAATGACCCTGGAGCTGAAGCGGCCTATAAAAAGCAAACACGAAAATGTCACGTTCCCGTGAGGCAGGAAAAAGAAACTTATTTTAGATAAAGATCCTGAGAGCAGGCCTGCCGCTGGCTCACTCAGTTTAGGTGTTTCCGTCCGAACCCGAGGCCTTAAACTGCTCATCACGGCACGGACGAGCCTTTAGGAGCCATTTCTGACACCGCCTTTTTTAAATGGACTTCTCCGCTGTGCGCTGCAGAAAGCGAGGCTGTTGCAGAAAGAAGAAAATAAGCCTGAAGACTCAGACTACGGCCTGAAGGCCGGACTGCCACACGGGTCGTGATCAAGTCCTCGTTTTATTTTGACGCCTTCAGATGAGATTTTAAACGGCGCCGTGACCAACGACCGACAGTAAAAGAGCAGAGACCACTGAACACAACGAAATGAGAAAATTCAAAGGATTTATTGAAAAGCGTCTAAAAAGCAATTTGACACCAAGTCTGTAGTTATATTATTACATTAAAGCTTCATGAAAGGTTTCTATGAAAATGTAAAATATACTATGTTAATGAAAAATGTAGTTATACGCACATTGGGAAAACTCGTAGCGTCCGTGTGGACTTTATTCATTTATCTCACCATTAGAAATGTTAACGACATTGCAAAATCCGAGACGGACTCGGTCTTTGAACACAACAGAACGGATTATTTCTTAATACTTTTGAATTCAAAGTGCTTGAGTACATTTTTTAAATATTAACCCCATTGAATTGAACGGGGTATATTCAGTCTAATCAGTTCAAATTATAGAGAAATATTCAGTCCACAGACTGAATTTAATATCAAAGCCCCGACTCATTTCTCACAGTTTGCTGAGGTGAGCTCAGGCCCGAAACATGAGTGAAAAAAATACATTCTAGTTAGTTACAGTTGCAAAATAGTAAATTCACAAGCTCTGTACAGAAAGTAGCCAGCTGCTGCAAAGGAAACATGCCACTCAATCATGTTAACCAATGCAAGATGTGAAATGGACTTCATTTGATTTGGTCGATACATTAAACAGATGTCCAACTTTATAATATATACACTTATGCACATGATGTAATTTGCTTTTATACATTACATACAAAAACTGCTTTGCTCCATAATCACACTAGAGATATCAAAGCGTGGCATAAAGAAATCAGTCAAGTGATCATCTTTTGCCTTTGAAGAAGCCTTTAGAAGTGCTGCTCTCCTTGATGGTGACGGTCAGGAAGTTGGTTGTCACGTCTGTTACCAGGACCTTTTCCACGTTGCCGAGAGAAGGCCTCCACGTCACTTCATCCAAGTCGTCATCCAGCCTGGTCGGAGACGGCCTGTCCAAGAAGTAAGGCTTTTCCATCAGTGGAAGCTCAGTGGGGCGGCTCAGGCTCATTTTGGACTGGTGCTTGAAGTGCGGAGGTGCCAGGTAGCCGGAGCTGTCCTTAGTCCTGTGTGTGTCCATGTCTGTTCTGTGCGGATGCAGGCCGCGATCTGAGTAGAGCTGCTTGTACGAGCCCCCGGCGGGGATTCCCCGGAAGTGAGGGTGGTGATGGTGGTGGTGGTGATGATGGTGGTGTTTGTGACTGTGACCGTGGTTCTCCGGGTGTCTGTGGGCCACTTTGATCAGCCTCATCCTGTCAGCACCCTGCAGCTTGGCCAGTTTGTGAGGGCTGTGGCTCACCTGCTCCTCTGCTCTCCTCTTGTGGGGCTCAGAGACCGCGGGGCTGCAGCTGCTGTCCTTGAAGCGGGGCTTAGGCTTGGGGCCTCTTTTTTTGGGTATGTGGATGAGTCCGTCTGGACTGGTTTGGTGAAGGGAGGGCTGCTGGTGCTCACGGATGTTCAGTTCTGGCGGTCGGACGCGTACGCTTTCTCCGCGGTTGACAGTGCTGGGCGGGAAGATGGTGGGAACGACAGCTCTGAGACCCTCTCTGGCCCTGGGGGTGACAACCGGCTCTGGGGTCGGGTAGGTGATGTGCATCCCTCGGACTGCCTCGGTCCTGAACTCATAAGATTTGGCTTTAACTTTAGCCTGAGCCTGTTGTATGAATAAGAAAATGAGAGGGAAATGGTTATTTTAAAAATTATACTAACAAATTACATTTTTCCATTCCTGTTTTTTTAACGTCTCAACTGACGTTTCAGGCTTTGAGACTTGTCATAGCAGCAAAGCCATGGCAGTATGACAGTATGCTTAATACCAAGACCCTGAAACTGAAGCAGCTCAATGGTAATCAGACATGATTAATTCAATTATTCACACCTGTATTTCCCAATTGTCACATGTCAGAATGAATGAACAAAAAAGGCATGACACTCTGCACAGCTATCACACTCAATGAATCTTTTTTAAAAAAGGAAAAAAAAAAGATAAAGGTGCAGCTGCAACATTAAGAACTACAGCAAGAAAACCTTTCCTGCCTGGCTTCTGTATTTACTGGTGAAATGCCCCTGATTTTCACAACAGCCCCGTCCACGGTGACCCTGGTATTTAGTTCAAGATAAACTGTCGGTCATTAAGCAATTTTTCACGGTTCGTTGTCCTGAAAAGCTGAAAACCTTTTGCCGACTGCACAAGGCTTTCCCTCACAAAGGACAGGAACATTTTAACATGTGGATCTAATGACGAACAATAACAAAAAACGTTTTTTTAATTTTATTTATTATAACATGAAGGGTTTGAGCGGTTCGCAGCTTCTTAAAAAAAACAAAAAAACCCCACTTTTTTTCTATTTCCTCGTTAGCTGACACAGGCTGAAAACACGCGTTAATCGATGCACTATTTTAAGTATGCAGAACAAACCTCATTAATGAACATTTAGGTTACAGCGCAGAGGAGCCGACGTGACTTTCAAGTAAACAAGCTCAACACATGACGGTGACACCGCGTTATTATCAGGCAGCATGCACCGGATCAGACACACCGGACAGCCTCCACATGTACCTTCAGCAGAAAGGTCTTGGGCTTCGGTCCTCTCTTTTTGGGGCCGTACAGTTCCCTCTCACGCTCCCTGCGGACAACACACAGTGACACACACCCATGTTGATTCTGAGGACACCGTACACGTACACACACACACACACACACACACACACACACATATATATATATAGACACGTTTATATTTATTTCTGCGCTGCCGCCGTTGCTCGCGGTGCGCGGCTCTGCCCGTGAAGGCCGGCCCGGACAGCTTACCTCTGCTCGAAAGCGGCAAACAGGCGGGAGTCCAAAATGTTCTCCTCCGGCTCCCAAGTGCTGTATCTGCGGAGCAAAGAGGTGAAGTTTAACGGCGGGGCTGACAAACAGGCACACACAGAGAGGCAGCGTTAGTTAGCCTGCGAGCTAAAGTCTCAGTTTTTAATCCGCCTGCCTCGCTAGCTGCGGCGGGCTAACGACAGGCAGCCCCGGGGTGGAAAACATGCAGAGAGACACAGTGTGGCAGCACTTACTTGGGAGACCAGCCCTTCCATTTCACAAGGTATTCAATGCGACCCTGCATGCCGTCCGAAAACACACAGAAAAAAATCACTCCGTTAGCTCTGAGGGTACAGTAACACTGGAGTGCGGTTGCTAGGGGCATTATTGTCGGGCGCTGCGGGGGGAGAAAGGCACGCATCACGCCTACCTTCCTAATCCTGCGTTTGATGATAGACTCGGCGGCGAACACCCTCTCCCCGACGGCGGACAGCTCCATGTTTGCTCCGGCGCTTCCTCCCGTTAGCTCGGCGGACGGCTAACGCTAGCAGAGCAGATATTTTTCTCCCGTCGCAGCCACTCTGAATTCCCGACAGACCATAATACTCCCGTACAGAATGGACGTCAGCACGGGTTTTTTTTTCTTTTTTTTACAGCGTTGCTAGGGAACCGCGGTCGGTGGAACCTCCAGGAGAGCGCCGATTGGTCCGGCCGTTGCTACGTGCTCGGGTTGCTAAGTGAGGGGAGGAGCGTGTGCCTGCGTGAATTCTTTCGGGCGGGGGGGCGGAGATGGGGGGGGGCTTTTTTCTTTTTTTCCTCCGCGCGGGTGAATCATTTCGCGCAACTTAATGTGAGATGTTGAAAATGAAACGCGCCGATTAAAAAAAAACGGCCCTTTGCGGCGATACGCGACAGTGTCGCTAAGAAAAAAGAGGGAGGACGCGGGAAATAAGAACGCTGATTTTGGGCCACGGCGCGAGAGAAAGAGCGCGAGACATCCCTTATTTATTTTTTTAGTGTCCGCGAGCTCGTGCGCTGAAGTGTCCCGCAGAGCATGTCGGTCCATCAGTAATAACAGATATCAACCTGCTGCATCAGGCCGAGCACAGCAGCAAAGGAAATCAACTCTGAGCCGTTTTGTTCGGATAATTTAATCTAATCGCGCCTCGCAGGTTGACTGTGGAGAGAAAGTTTCACTCGCATGGAGGAGGCTGATGGCGCTTTGTAGCTGTGAAAACCTGCCAGTTAATCAAAGAGCTGTCACATTAAAACACACAGGTGCGGTGACTCAGTGGTCTTCAAAACAAAGGAAAAAAAAAAGAAATCTTCATCCTTCCATCACTCGCCATCTGACATTAACATGTTGACATTAAATGACCCAAAGTCAAACATGAAAATCTCCTCAGATGCATGTGGACCTCACACAGGTAGATTTAGCTATATGTCAACACGTTTATCTGCCCCTTCATCAGTCACTGATTAAATGATCTGTTCAATAAAATGACACGAAAAACAGGTTTGCAGTCTGCTTGTGATTTTTAAAACCATTCACGGCTTTAAAGTCTGTTTGTTTTCTGCTGATGAGATCAGCTGATGTGAGGGCATGTTGATAATCTGCAGCTTGCAGGCTTCTGTCAGGCCTTTGGAGGAGAATAAAACTCAACACCAGAGAAAATATTATTTCTCTGTCTTAATAAATAAGATAAATAAATAAAAGCAAAATGCCGCACAGTTCTGATAATGGCTGTAAAAGACAAAGAGCCCCTCAGTGATGAGCTGAGTCTGAGCAGTGCTGTGCTGCTGGCCTCAGGCCCGCAGGTTCATCACTGAGCTGAGACACACTGACACACACCACTGTCTTATAAAGCTCACAGTACAGGTGACAATAATCATTCAAATTAGTCATTATCATTTAACACGCAATACCAATAATAATAATTTGAAAAAGCAAGGAACTATATTTTTTATCAAATCTGCGGCACAGTAGAATTTAACAGGATTTTTATCAAATGATCAATCCGCTAAATAAGACAGAGATTCACACGCTGTGGATATTAGTTTTGAGAGGTGAATTAAAATAAATATATAGGCTACGTTTCTTAAACTATTAAAGAAAGATGATCTTTTATTCATTTACTTTGATCTTATTTAAATAAACAGATTAACAGCTGTGGAGATTTTAAAGCGACTGTTTGATACAGCCTGAATCAATGACTCATTTGTGAACGTGACATTTTTCAGTCATCACAATTTTCCCAGCCTGATTTATCGGAGGAACTGATAAAGCAAAGATCCGGAAAGATTCACATAAAATACCACAAAAAATGACGGGATTTTCTGTTCGAATTACGTCAGAATAAGTTTGATGTCGTTTGTATCGAGGAGGCGTTTCTAATTCACACAGAAAATAAAATGTAAACATGTAAATACAAGAGACTGGAAAAAACCTAATCTATGTAGGCCTATGTTTAATTTATTTTTAAAAATGGCGTTAATAATATGAAATTTAAGTAGAGGAAGTGACTGTGAATGACTCACCGCAGCATCACCGTGTGAGAAGACAAATTTTACCTCCTCTGATCAAACAGTTTATCATTTTAAATCATCTTAACAAAAGATGAAGATGTTAAACTGCTCCATTCAAAGAGAAGCAGTGAAATGTTTCCTGTCGGTGAATGATGGAGGCTTCGGATGAAATGATCGGGCTTAATTTAAACGACACACTCATCTCATAAAGGCCCGTGAGCTTTAACTGTGTGAGAGAAAAAAACTCCATTTACAGGCCATGACAACTGACTCACTGGGATAAATAAGAGCGAAGGATTTATTTTTTGAACATGTCTTCAGCTGATCTGACTCTACCTGCCCTCAGATTGTTGTCATTAGAGGTTCGTTAAAGGTTCACATGGTTAATAAATCGCTGTGAGCGCACAAAGAAGGAGCGTTTTTACCACAAATCTTCATTTTGACACAAAGACAGAAAAAGCGGTGCGCTTTTCCTCCTCAGTTATTTCTCACCACAGCAGACCAGTGACAGGACATTAAATCTGTGTTCGTTCACAGACAGCAAAGCGACGGCCTCAGAAGAATAGAGGCAAACAGGCGCAAAGCTGCGTCTGCATCTCATCATTTCTGCGCTAAATTTGTTTCATGCGCACAATGAGTGGGACTATTTTTTCTTCGATCGGAGCTGCAGCTCAAAGAAGAAGAGTTTAAAATCACATTTCTTTACATGCATCTGATTTGTGATAGATCACAAATCAAATCCACATGTTCCAAAGACAGTCTGTGAACTGAAGGGACGTCTTGTTAAACGCTGTGTCGGGACCTCTGCAGGCGCGCGGACGCTCCTCTGTGATGGACCGCGTTTGTCTCACAATGATCTGATATGATGCGGTTGCATGATTGAGCCCCCTGTCTTTCCTCTGCTCTTTTTCTTTCCCCCCCTGAATGCACAAACACTGTGCTCAGACAGAAAGAGAAGAAGGGTGCACCTCAGACTCTGGATGCGATTGGTCTCGGCGCGCCTGCAGTGCAGCAGAGCCGCCGCCGTTAAAACTCCATTGGCTGGCTTGTATCCGGGCAAGACGAACAAACCGGAGAGCCCTGCCACGGCTCAGACACGGAGCCGGGAGCATGTAATAATACATGAGAGGACAAACAGAGAGGGGGGAGAGCGTTTTAGTCAGCGTTAGGCCAGTTTGATGAGATCTTTGCTGCGACGATCATTATATGAAAGAAAGACTCAAATAAAACGCTGTTCCTCTTTCTCGTCTGTCTCTGGGGGTCTTTTATCCGCTTGTAACAACCTTATCGGACCCCACTGTGAGGTTTCATTAAGCCTCTGGTTTACAGGTGATAAGCAGCTCATGTGGAGGTGATCTCATTCACACACACACAGACACACACACACACCATGCAGTTCGGATGGATTTGCATCTGGTTTCAGTGGCTTCTTCTCCTGTAGCCGCACATCTGAACTAAAAAAAACATGCTCTTAATGTAAAGAGATTTAAATATCACCAGTAGAATATATGGGGTTGTTTTAACAAAGAGAAATACCACACACATGCTGGCGTGCCTCCCTCCAAATCTCCATCTAAATCCATTCAGGAAACACTGCAGACCACTGGATTATCTTGTTACAGTAAAACCCACACAGGCCTGTCACCTGCGTGTGTGTGTGTGTGTGTGTGTGTTCCCGACAGTTCCTTGTTGCAGGTATACTTGAAGCCTCTCCAACAAGCTAACAGAGAACAGAGCGGGCACACAGGTGGAGAGACACTGGTGGAAACAGATTCATTTGAATCGAATATTTGGTGATCATGTGGTGGTTTTGTGACAGAAGTTTTTTAATAATTTTCTTTTAATTACAGAATAAAAGTCTATCTCTCTCTAAACTCACTCGGACTAAACAGATCAGTTCACATCTGAAGTTTTTTTTATTTTTGTAGCCTGCCTGTAGGTTACTCATTGTGCAGTTGCTGGCAGTGTGAACAATATTCACAATTAAAGAAAGAGCGTCTGAAAGAGTGTTGTATTTGTAAGTTGTATTTAAGCCTTTTTCTGACCTGCTGTAAAAACCTGACTGCACTTCACAGCCGTCTGTGTGCATCTGCATTTCTATCTCGATGTGGACATGAAGTGCAGGCCCTCAAACGCACCAGCCGCTCTGCAGGCGCGATGTGAGTGTACCTGCACAGGTGATCTGTAACAAGCAGAGTCCTGAGAGAGACCGTGTGCAGGCCTGAGTCAGCCACACAGAGAAGAGGCAGAGCGCGCTGCTGCAGCACTTCTGCTTTATCTATCGAATACAACGACAAACAAACCCTCATTATTATTATTGTTATTATTTTTTCTTGTTGCCACGCAGATGAGAGCGCGCTGAGTCTGCCGCTGCAGCTCCTCGGCAGTGTGAGGCGTGCTGGAGAGGAAGGTGTGTGTGTGTGTGTGTGTGTGTGGTGCAGGGAGGACAGCCATTTTCTCTGTCGGTGCTCGCGGTAACGGAGCGCGGGGCGGCTTCGGTGGCGGGCTGCAGCCAGAGGAAATGGTCGAGAGAGGCTCTGTCAGTGTTCACAGCGTCCGATAAGGCGGATATGAAACAACCCCCCCACCCCAACACATGGGCCTACACACACACACTGAACAGACAGCGGGCAGATGTTGCGTTCACGTGCGGGCGAAAGAGCGCCGATGTGTCGGGAGGTTTTGCGCACATCTCGCTCTTTGATTCAGAGGAGCGGCCGCTGTCTGCCCCGCCGAATGAAAAGAAAAAGACCAGAGATGAGACGCACAGGAAGCCCAGGAGGAGCTGAGTGAAAGCCAGAGCTGTGTCGTTTCAGTGTAACCCTGCAGGTGAGGCGGAGGCGGCCTCCTGCAGGGTGTCCGCCACTGACAGCGGCTTTAAATCTCCTCACACACATTCAGACAAACTGTGGAGCCGCCGTCCAGTCACATCGGGATCTTTGTGTTTTTCTTTGGAGTC
>JBAJHX010000051.1:3570015-3585611 GCA_037176925.1 Amniataba percoides
TTAGGTCTTTGTGCCTGTGGTAGAAGGGAAAGAGTTTTTTTCCTTGAAAGGAAAGGGGGGGAAAGGGGGGTGGAAAAGAGGGGAACCCCTCTTTCCCCCCCCCCCCCCCCCCCCCCCCCAGCACCCTCACTGTCCAACCATCTTTCCTCTTCTTCTTCTTTTTCTTCTTCATCTTCTTCTTATTCATCACAGCTCGGTCTCGCGCGGCTCTGGTGCGCGTGTGTTCGGCTGCGTCACCCGTCAGTGAGCTGAGGACAGTGGGTGCCCACCCACCGGCCGGGTGGTCAGGGGAAGGTGTGAGTGAAGGAATAATGACGGGAGGCTGTTAACGTGCGGCCACGAGACGGTCTGAACGTCACCTGTCCTCCACACACACACACACACACACACACACACACACGCACAGATCACAGCATTGAGATGACATTTAGGCTGGTCAGACGTTACATCGATGGCCACTGATGCCAAAGGTTGATTTCCACAGCGCTCACGCGACACTTTCGTCTAAGTGTAAGTGCTGTGCAGCGTGGCACGTGCTCCGGAATGTGACGCAGCACGTGCGCGTTAATAACTGCACCGAAACTTCACCTGAGCGTCTCCGAGTCCCGCAGACCAGAGCGTGAGACCAGACGAGCTAGCTTCACCTGAAAACAAGGCATTTTTCATATTTACTGAAACGAACAAACAGGTGTGACGGCAGAGCACGCGCGCCTTATCTGCGTCTGATCGGCTCTCAGTCATATCACGAGCTCACACGTGCTGCGAGCCGATGTAAAATAAATATAACCATCTTCCTTCAGTCTTAATTTATAGACATTAAATTGTGTTTCCCGTGCAGGTGCTGAGACTGACTGCATGTGAGCGGACTCTGAGGACGATCACTCTCACCCAGTTAAAGCAGCACATGTGACAGGAAAGATCCGCAGGAAATTACAGAGAGACGAGCTCATTTTAAACATGGTCTGCATGGAGGAAGTTTAACCGTGAGCCCTCTTAAAGTTACTGACATTAACTATCTAAATTAGGAAGGTGAGGAAGTTCTGACTTTAGATAAATCATTGTGTTATTCAGCTTTTTCTCCTGCAGCTTTAATCACAGTACCTCATTTGTTCAGTGGTAAATATCTGAACTTTACTCTGCACCTACACCTCCTAGATAAGTACAGAAAGTCACCTCTTCTAACCAATCAAGAGCACATGATTGCTCTGTCTCATTGTCAGGAGAGGATGAAATGGAAAAAGTGATTATTCTGCGCATTATTGAGGGAGGACAGAAGCTTTTGATGAACTGGTGTGAGGAGGAGTGAAACACACAAAGCAAAACAGAGAAGTTCTCCCTTCATCAGAGGAGTGAGTCCAGATCATTTAGTTTGATTCACCACAAACGGACACAGAGCAGGATTTACAGCTCAACACACACACAGGTCCGTTCTTTGAGACGAGATCCACAGAGGAGCCGAAAATGCTCAGCAGTGTGAGTGAAGGGCCGTTGAAGGGGACACAGCAGCAGGTGGACGTGAGAGCTGGTGTTTATGGGCAGAAATGCCCCGGCCTGTGGATCCGGTGACGCCACTGCTCTCCCTGTGAGCGAGCATGTCTGATTAAGATGACATTTCCACGTAGGAAGAAGTGACGCTCTGTCTGCGTCACAGTGCCGGGCTGCATATCAGATGACACACAGAAAAGAGAGGAGGATGGAGTGGGGATGAGGAGTCACCAAACAAAGTCCAGTGGAGGGGTGTTGATCAAACAAGAGCATGTATTTGCTCATAAGAAAAACAGGAATAGAGATGACTATTTGACCTCAGAGGGAAGAAGTGGAGAACTGGAGGCTCATTTTAACTAAAGCACAAAGACTGTCAGCATTCATTAAGAACTGAATTTACTGAACTTTAATAATCCTGAATGAACTCATTTTCTCTTATCAAACATTAATTATAACAGCACAATTTTTCCCTTCAAACCAAAACAGCAGAGAGTCCTGCTGACATCCTTTACATACATTAAATCTTCCTGGGATTCTTTAACAGATCCACATGGCAGACACGCTGACACATGGATAACAGACAACCTGGCTGGCCCCCTGCTGGAAGAGACAGAATCAAGGATGTTAAGGATTTATGGTCCAAATCATTCCAGACAGATATTTCAAGTATTTCAATTTCTCCTCTTTTAATATCAGGTGAAAGACTTCACTGCTTTGGAAAATTTCAGCACTTGTGAAGATCAGGTCTTGATGCTGCACATTTGAGTGACACCTGAAACGCGCCGTGTTAAATGTGAAACATTGAAGTTGATGTTATACTGAGTGGAGCGGGGTTAATGTTAAGTATCAGAGTGGTAAAAAGGTTACGCTTGTGGTTAGTTGGTGGTCACAGCTGAGCAGACCAAACTGGCTTTATTCCATTTGACTGTTCATTTTATTGTCAGCTGGGACTCAAAGCAACTCTTTCAGCCTTTCTTTTTTTCCCCTTTTTCTGATGACGATCAAATGAGTGAGTCACCACTGCACTGCAGGCTGGTTTGAAAGCACCTTCAACAAAAGCTCAGCCTGCGTTCATGACGGATTTAAGATATACTTTAAATAGTTTTAAAAAGGAACCAAGTCTCTGAAACAACACCATCTGTATCCATTTAAAAAAAACAGAAAAGAAAATACAGCACCTGTCAGAGATTTTATCATTTTCAGCATTTCATCAGTTTGTAAAAGGACAAATGGAACAAAATTTAATCGTGACTTTTTAATTGAACCATGAAATGTCTGAAATTTGATCAATCAGCTGTCAGTGTTTCATATTTATTGACATACCCGATTTTCTTATGTCAATCAGTGTGCTGTTACATGTTAAAAAGACACATTTTGTTCCTGTCGAGACACACAGGTGTGTTGAATTTGACATGATGTATTCTAAAGTGCTTATGAAAAGCGGCTCGATGAACACACACCTTGTTGTCTCACTTCCTCACAGATTTGTCTTTGTTGGAGCCATAAAAGGAAAATGTAATCTCCAGAGCTGCCTCTAAAGAATCTGATTTCCCACCGCGTGTTGGCGTGTGACAAATGTTTTTAACCTGCCAGGGTGACAGAGTCAATTCTTCTGGATTCATGAAGTCACACTCATTATCTCCTCCTTTGAGCGTCACTCAAAAGGTTTTGGAGAGGCACAAAGCGAGAGCTACACATAAATCACCGGCATGAAATTAGAGATTCAAGACGTGATCACGATATTTAAGTTATTTTTATCTGAATATGGTGACGTAGAAGTTAATAGGTGCACATGACTCATGGGTGAAATGAGTCTCATGGGAGTTTTTGCTCGAGCCTTCTAAAGACTCCTCGTGCTTACGTCAAACTGCGCTCCTGCTCATGGCACAAGCTGCTTTGCGTCTCCTGTGTATTTAGACAGAGAGGGGGGGTGTGTGTCCTGGCATCGCAGTGTCTCAGCCTCTTATCTAGACATGTAATTGGTGAAGATGTGTGTGCGTGTGTGTGTGAATGTCAGAGGCAGGTAACAGTCATGACTGAGCAGTGACCGCTGTGCTTAGTGACTCATAGCAGAAAAATCAACATAATGGATCTTGCGTTGATAGTGACGTCCCTTATCCAACACACACACACACACACACACACACACACGCACACACAAATTGAAACTATTTATCATATCTATGAATTTTCCAACTGCTTGTGGTTGATCGTCAGTCAACAGTGCCTTTCCTCCTCTGCCTGACTCACTCACAATCAGCTGTGCAGGATAATGTGAGTCCATAAATGTGAACGTTGACTTCAGCGTTTGGTTTATGGAACCAATCAGCTGCAGTTTCCATTACCAGCTCCGTTCCTGGCACAGCAAATGAAAACAAGAAGCCAAGTGTGCGACGACAACAGGTTGAACCATAAACCAAAACTTGCTGGCCTGTTAGTATTCCACTAAATGACTCCTGGGAGACGTAGGTCTTTGCAGCGCAACTGACCGCCTGCTTCTTTGGGCGCCGCACCTCTGATGCCAATGATAGTGCCAAAGGAAAGAGACATAATTGTGTGTCTGGCAGGTAGCGGTGTAGCTCGACATGTGTGTTGTTGGTGGGGAGGCTGGAGGACAGACTGACAGCAGCTGAGTCTTGGCTTTGGATCGGACACATGGTTTCAGTTGATGGTGAGGTCAGCAGGTCAAGAGGGGAGCAGACAAGTACATGCACCATACAGACACACGCACAGACACACACGTGCACACACACACACACCATATTATTCATATCTTTTTTCATTTTTGTTCATTTGGGGTTCTTAACATTCTGAATATTGCATAAGTAAAGTTTACTTCCAATGCGAATATGAGTCTGAAAAGAAGAGAGGTCTCATCTCTATTTATCAACATCACCTTGTAAAGAAAATGCAAAACAAAAATAAATAAAATTAATATCTTATACAGAGAGTTTTTTTCAATACACATTAAAACAATTGTTTGAACATGTATTTTTTATGAAAAATCAGTATATTATCCTAATGAGACCTTGATGTATGAGAGGTGAATAAAACCACTGCACTAAATATTCATTGAACTGTTATTAATGGCATTAGTAATAAAGTAAAACAATGGTTATTAGGATTTTCTTGGTTTTTGACAAATTCTAGATGATTCAACATGAGCCAGATCACACTGACTCAGAAACGTTATTGCTCTCACTGACAAATGAACATAACAGGAGATTAAGCTGAACAGCATAAAATATGTGAATGTGCTACTGCAGGAGAACCTATGAAAAATAAAGTCTCTTATACTGACACACTATTTCCCGCAAGTTCTAGGTACCTTTTTAAATGGCCTTTTATGGCAAAATCAGCATTTAAATCCATACCTCCTGTAAATGTGAGTCCATGTGTGCCACTGAAATGCACAAATGGCCTTATCTGATTACAGGCTTTGGGAAAAAAAAAAATCCTGTTGAGGTTGATTGTCATTAATTTTTCAACCAAATAAGACCCGAACAAATGGAAAATAATCATAATTCCAGTTACCTTGAAACAGTTCAGACAAACAGTAAAATACATTTGTCACTCTTAATTTCACTAACCTGGCAAAATGAAAAACCCTAACCCAGGCACTGGGTCATTTGGTTAAAAAAAATAACTGAGAATAAACAGAAGAATTTAAAGCACTACAGCATTGGGTTGAAAGCTGAATTTTGAGAAAGAAAGAAAACACAAAGCAACAGGACCGACTGCAATCAGGTGAGGAGCAGCTGAAAATGAAAGAGAAGGACAAGAGTACAACAAGAGGATGTAAAAACTATTAGAAACCCACTAAAAGCCCCACCATTAGGACCAAGCACTTCTGAGCCAGATGACGGAAGCCCCGAATCAGAAAGAGGACAAGGACAGAACCGAACATGACCCTGTGGAGAGGAGCTTTCAGAGAGAGGAGGCCTTCAAAAAGTAGCCCTCCTCAAACAGGAGCTGAAAAACAAACTCACTAAGAGGCAGGAGGACTATAAAAAGGAGCTGCTGAGAAGCACTTTAGAGAGGAGCTGAATTAAAAAAGGAGCAGACGGAGAAGGTTTCAGGTATCGTATACTTATTGTACACTGTGTTTCACACACGGACAGACTTAAAGAAGGACCCTGCCTGATCCCAGATGTTTTGGTGTTGATAGAAGAGTAATGCAAACAGCAACAGTGTCCTGAACATTAGAGTTGAACTGTAGGGTGACGAGCACCAGCTTGAACGGGTTGACCTGCAGTTCTGACTTTTGTGACTTGCAGCTTTAAGTAGCACTAACGAACAAGTTGATGATTTTTATGTGGTGAGGAGATTCCTGTCACAATCATCATCTAAACCACTATGCGTGAAATGAATGGAGACATATAATATATTGCTGAAATTGCAGGAGCAGAGGTGGATATATCATCAATTTTCCTTTGTATGTCTCACTATCTAAAAATGCTGAAACCCACACTTCCCATAATGCAACATGATAGCATCTTTATTTAGACTATCCCTCCCTGGTAGTGACCCTGACTTTCAAACTCCACACCCCCAGCTGGTAACACAGACTTTCTGTAAAATCTTAGTGGCCTCTAAGCCCCCACTAAGATCATGGGCAGATTAGGGGCCCTCAGGGCAAAAATGTTACTGTTTGGCCCTGACTGACCCCACACCTACCACCCTCTGTGTAATGTATGTGTGCTCGGTTACCTCCAATTTTCCATTAATTCCAGAGCAGCCAGCATTGCATTGCAACAAAATTCTGGGATAAGGAGTATTCCCTAGAGTCACAAAACCTTGACAGGGAGTAACAATGTAAGACCCATCTGAGTTGATCCTAAATTGGGGCAAAATTCCCAAACAATCCTTTAATTTAGCAAATTATCAAAACCAATTGACTCACTTGACATCACCAGAGTTGTTTTCCCTCACCTCAGAGCTCTTTCAGACCTTTTACAACTAGCCATTACACAACCTTCAGCTGCATCCAGCACTCTTCCTCACTGGGTGTTCAGTGTCTTGGTGAGGGTCCTTGGCCTCTCAATGATTTAGTGTTCCCCACAGGTGTGGGATGGGATGTCAAAGACCCCTCCAGTCACCCTCCACAGGGGTGTCCTATCTTTAGAATTCACCAGCAGAAATCCTCACGAAGGATTTTTACTCAAACTTAAACTAACACTGACACTTCAACTAATTTTTAGTGCTTATATAATAAACTCAGACATCGGCCTACTGTGGATACTCTCAGTGGAGACTCTGGTTTCTCTCTCTCTTTTATGACACAATACATTTACCCCCATAAGACTGTTAAATCTAACTAAACAACCTTCATGCTGCAAAGTGTTTCCATAGTAGCTGCACTGGAACGATCTGGGTGTCACATCACACTGTTTACATTTGCGATGCCCAATAAGAACACACCACCAAACAACCAGTAAATCTTCAGTGTGCTGAAAACAATCTGCACTTCTGACACTCTTAAAATGAATGCCTACCACTGCGTGTGTGTGCCTCAATGCAGACTTGACTCAAAGCCTCGCCTGAGAGAAACCTTGAAGCCGGCCACATGAGAGGAGGCTGATAGAGGGAGCGGCCTCCCTCCCGGCTCCTCTGGCAGCCTTCTCCCCCGCTGGAGCTTGTGGTGAGACAGCTGGAAGCCAGAGCTACTGTGCAGGCTGATGAGACTTCAGCCTGGAGATAACGGCAGGAAGGCGCAGTGTGAGGAGGCGGAGGAAGAGAGGGAGGAGGAGGAGAACGAGCTCCCTCAGCCCCCAGGACATAGCCGCATCCCACTGAACCCATCCAAGGTGACAGCGAGAGAAGTGGTGGTGTGTGGTGGGCCTTGGGCAGGGCGGAGGGAGAGAAGGAGGGAGGTGAGGAGGCTGAAGGATGAGAAAAGAGAGAGAGAGAAGAGTGAGAGTAGATTTTCTCACTTATTGGCTTGTGTTTATTGTGTGTGCGTGTGTGATCATGTGGTGTAAATGTTAAGAGCGGCCTGCAGCCATGCTGACAGAGAACTGCAGGGGGTGATTAGGGCTGTGCCATCCGTCTCACAGGCTGACTACAGCAGCAGTGCAGCAGCGGCGGCGGCGCGCTGGTGGTGGAAGGAGAGAAGGGGCCTGTTTGGAAGACATATCAAAAAAAGAGGGGGGGGGGGGATTACGAACTAACGCTGATTAGCTGGCAGCTTAACGACACGCTGTGTTTTCCATCTCATCCTCAGCACATGACCTGGGGCTGATTGGGGGAAATGAAATGGTATTTTTGATTATTTGTGCAGAAAAAGGGAAAGTGGAGTAGGGCTGGTAGATGGGACATGAATATTCAATTCAAGCAATTACAAGATGTCCTACTTGGAGGGGGATAAGTGATGTGACACTTTACTGCCATAAATGCAGTCATTTTTGGGTCATTTTACAGACAGTATCTTCAGTGATTGAGTTATGAATATAACTTTTTTATTTACAATGTATTTGCTTTTGTATTTTCATCCATTTCTCTTTGTGCAGCTTCCTCAGGGGTCCAGTATTTCATAAACGCAATTAAAGAATCCTGATTTCCTTGGCTGTCTTTATTGACTTAAAAGAAATCACAGAAGAGTAGCCCAACATCTTTCCCGCATAAGTTGAATATTTTAAAAGATCTTTTTTTGAATTATTGACACTGTGCTTCATGATTTCCTATGTAATTATCCAGGCTGTGTTTTTTGTTGTTAGCCCACACGAGCTGGGCTCTGTGTGCTGCTCAGTGATACACAACATTATTTATGATCTCTTTATGAAATCACTGTACGAGCAAAAACATTTTTACAAAGGCACAAATTATTCCTTCAAATCAATTTCAGCACAAATGGAGCAGGAGAGGGCTGCAGTGCACACTTCCAATCCAAGTCCACATTTCTATTATTTTTCATGAATCTGAGCCACTGCATTCAAATGGGCTGTTTTTATAATACCAGCGTACATTTTATTAAGCCAGCGCCATTCTCCTGCAGATGGATGTGGCTGTGGTGTGCTGGTGACTGAGTGTCGTGCTTAGCAGGATGAATGGCAGCGGCGGCTCTGCGTTTTCTGCCTCATTGCTCCGAAATGACTCTCCCAGTGTCATTGTCAACGAGTGCTGGGAGAGGGAGGATCTTTATCATTTATTCCCCCTTTCCTGCTCCTTCTTCCTCTCTGTCTTTTCTCCATCACCTCACCCTCTCTCCCTGCCAGCCTTTCTTTCCATGCCTCTTTTCTCCCCCTGTCCTCGGTGCAGGGAGCTCCCACGTCACTGCTTCCCTGGAGCTGCCGGAGTGGGGGATGGGAGAGAGGAGGGAGGGAGGGAGGCAGGGAAGGAAGGAGGAGGGAGGGGAGGGTGAACAGATAGTCTGCCAGGCTTGTGGGGAGGCGGAGGAATTCTGCAGGTTGCCACGGTGAGCCAGTCGATAGCACATTGAGCCACTTAGCTGCCATGTGCACAAACCCTTTCTCTTCCCCTCACCTGCTAGACAGAGGAGGAAAACGGCAGTGTGTGTGTGTGTGTGTGAGAGAGTGTGCGGGCGTTGTGTATCTGTTTACTAGTTCCTGCCTTCCTTAGATACTGTTGCTATGCCTGTCAAGCTTTCCTGTCTGGCATGGCACATATGCAGCTCACAATAATAACAGTGGCAGATCCACCTCTCACAGAAAACTTCTCCCATCAATGGGTCCTTGGTTTCAGATGGGATGTAGACAAAGACCAACTTTTCTTTTTTTTTTTATGCCCGGCAACAGATGATTTTGGAGACTGAGATGACAACTGTTGCTGGCAGATTGTATAAACTGTAGATAGCTGGCTAGTTGTGCTTCACGCCACGAGTTAGGTCTGAAATGACCACACTTAGGTGCTACAGAAAAAATGGAAAAGCAACACAATGATTAAATATATGCTTCATTGTTACTACTTTTAAATAACTGATTACTTTTCCAAAAAAGTTGACTAAGAATTGACTTGGTAGGTTACACTTTGGACTCATCCCCCAAATGCAATAAGGTGGAGGACAGGGGCAGTATGTTATGTTGCCTTAAACACATCCATCAAGCGTCCATCCATCTAAGCCTACACACTGAAACTGTCCTGTTTCTCATCCCGACATGCATCAGTTCTGCAGAAAAGCACCAAATTTTATGACGACAGAATGACTACTTCTTACACCTTGTGACACCTGGTATGATTGTGGCACACATGAAACGATGCCCCATGACACACCGTCACACAGCAAGTGTGAGTTGCATTAAACCCAACAAAATAATGATTTTTTTCCCCATAAACTGTTGATTTGGAGAATACATGCGGACACACACAGACATACACACACACACATAAAAAAGAGACAAACACACCGGACCAAGTCCATTATCCACCCACCAGCAGCAGGAGCAGCAGACAGGAACCAGAGCACACGAAGGCTGCAGTAAGTTGAATTAATGCTCAGTGGAAACTTCACGTATATATGTCATGAGAATGACTGGCCTCAGTTGTTATCGTGTTTTTTTCTTTCACTGTGTGTGTGTGTGTGTGTGTGTGTGTGTTGTGAGCCCATGTGTGCCCTCATTGTTCGTGTATGAATATCCTTGTCTTTTGTGCATTGTGGAGTGCAATAAGTATATGATCATAATATGCATGCAATTGTGTTTGTGGATGGGTATGAGAGAGAGACAGAGGGAGAGAGAGAGAGAGAGAGAGACTCTCTGCTAACTCGTCCAATGTCATGCAAATTACAAGCTCCGGGCCTGTGTTGAGGGAACAAGGCCATTGATTGGAGTACCTTGCACCCCACTCAATGATGTCCTGTGGGGGAGCAAATTTGCTTATTGTGATTGAATTTTAAATTTTTTTTTTTTGGAGGGTGGTACGTGAGGGAAACAAGACTGAGGGGAGACAACAAGGAGAGAAAGGACACAAGGAATCTGGAGGAAAGCATGAAAATGGCTGCCATGCTGAGAGGGATTTTGAGAGCCATTTAATGGAGGAGGGTTACTGTCATAGTCATTTTTACTAGTTTTCAGGAAAAATACCTTTCTAGTGTATAATGATGAAAAACATAGTATAATCCCCACAAAGAATTTATTATTATTTCGTATTGTCAATAAATCCCATAAAAAGCTCAAAATCAGCTCTGAATTGATCGTCCTGCCTGTCTCTGTATGTTTGTCATTCCTCTGTCACTGAGCTCCACTGTTGTCCAAAAACTATTAAAAACACACCAGTGAACCACGATGCTGCAGTGACAGCATGAAAACTGGTTTATTTTAAGTCAATTTAAAACAGTGTCCTGCTGTGAATACTCATTAATTAGCTGAATATGAATTAATCCACCACTGCAAGTAGTCCCTAACAAATAGACAATTTCTTCCTGTTTGAGTAACATTTGCAGGAAACAACAGTACCCAGCTGTTCAGAAAATTAATGAACTTTTTTTTTTTTTTAAGAAACTGCATATTTAATTTTTAAAATTTGACTTTGTTGTATCCTTTAAATATAGTTGTTTCTTTATGCCGTTCAATAAAAACATCTTGCATTGTTTTGATTGTGGGCTGTTATACTGACTGAGAACGGAAATGTAGGAATTTACACCCAAAGCCTTTATCGAAATGCAAAATCACAACCTGTTTTGATTTCTGTGATGGTGATCAGCATCAAAAACTGATCTGAGAAAACTGAAGTTGATTCTCAAACACTGATGTACAATAGAGAAGTGCAATGAATGGTTATTTCAAAGAGGAAATAAAGGACAAAGCAGTGCGGCGTTAGTTCCCGCTCTCCGTGCCCTTTCAGCGCCGCCACCTCTGCTGCTGGTATTAATCACCGTTCTCCACAGCTCTGCCCTCATCCCTCTATCCTCACCCACTGTATTCAACTTGACCTTTTCCTTCTCTTGGCCGCTTCCACTCAGAACCCAGGAGCCTTTTGATATGTGGGAACATTTTCTCTGACCAGACATCTTGCACCCTTGGTTACACACTAGAGGAGAGGATGGGGGCGTGTGGGGGGGAGGAGGAGAATGAGGGTGGTGGGGAGGTGGGTGAGAGTGAGACGGGAAGCAAGAGAGAAGAAGGAATAGAGAGAGAGAGATAGAGAGAGAAAGAGAGAGAGAGAGAGAGAGAGAGAGAGAGAGAGAGAGAGAGAGAGAGAGAGAGAGAGAAAGAGAGCTGTTTAAAAACTAATTTGTGTCCAAAATGTTAACGTGAATGAAACCTGGCCTCTTCAGAAATTATTTCAGGCTTTATTCTTCAAAATTCAGAGATGAAGACTATTAAATCATTAACTAAATCTTAACCATATTCATATAATGCAATGTTCCTGCAAAGATCCACCAGTATCCCTTCCTCAAGAGTCTCTGTCTTTAATCACATCACACTGAAAACTTGACTTGTTCTCACCATTTTCTGGAGAAACACAGGGTTGAATAACCACAGAGAGATCACCAGAGAGAAAATAAAGCATTAGATCTTTTTAAACACACATTAGTCTGATAGATGGTGAGAAATATTAGATTCGATACGGTGGGAGATTTTAAAATTACACTTGAATTTCATTGTGAGTAAAAGAGCTGCAGAGCGATAAGAGAGGTGGAGGAGAGAGAGAGAGGGAAACGGGATTGGAGCAAATTAGCAGGAGTGGACCTGCCAGAAATTAGATTTGATTCAGAGGCTGAGGGAGGAAAAATTGGAATTATCCCTCAGATCTGTGGAAAGTCTGGGGTATGGAAGAGCAAGAGATGGAAAGGGGAAAGGAAAGGAGGGGTGGTGGTGTAAGAATGAGAAGGAATTTTGTAAAGGGAGACGGAGAAAAGCTGCTCTGCTTTAGCAGCGGCTCTGTTGAATGAGTCCTCTCCATCCGACACTCTGCTCACCTCTCCAGCCCTCCTCCCTGCCCCCTCGGTGTGTTAAAGACCCCATAAATAACTCACGGTCCACCCAGACACACAAAAGACAACAGGACGCTCTCCTGCTGCTGGTTCGTTTCAATGCTCTCAAGTCTCTGCTGCTGCATGGAGTCAGTTAGGGGCTGAAAAACATCATTAAAAACCAATAGCTTCCCCTTTGACACGCGCTCCATCCTCCGCCCCCCCCACATTGTTGTGTGTTAATCATGTTAAGCAACACAGTGTTTGGCTACAGCACGTTCCCCATAGGCCCAGAACAGGTGGCCATTAACGGGGGTCAGGCTCGTTTGGGGATCAAAAGCTTGTTAAGTGCAAGTTTAGTGTGCATGTGTCATTGAGGGACATAAAAACGGCATGAATGTGTACACAGTGACGGTAATAAACATCTGAGTGAACACAGAAGTGCACAAAAGAGACCACGATGAACACAAACAAATTCATGCATGCGCACACCACTGGTGCACAGACACACACACACACACACACACACACAAGACTGAATGCTCTGCCTGTACAAAAGCTGTGGCAGAGCGAAGAGTTGCTGAGGGGCCACAGAGGGAGGGCTGTCTGCAGATTCATAACTTAGAGGCCTTGTGCTAGTCCACACAGCCCAGAGAGCGAGAGAGAGAGAGAGGGAGAGAGAGAGGGAGAGGCCAATCTAGCAGCACACTTTCACTGGACACACGGACACAGATAAACGTGCACATGCTTGTGAGAGCACACACGGGAATGAACATTCAGAGGCAGCAATAAATATGGACAGACACTCTGACACACACACACAGAGGGAGGGAGGGTGGCGTGGGACCAGGAGGTCTTGGCTGTGTCTGCTCCACGTGTCTGAGCTGTCCTTGGGTTTCCGGCCCGCTCAGAGAGCCTGCTGATTTATGACACAGATCACGGTGCATGTGAATGAGTGTGTTTCAGATTGTGTGAGGGAAGGAGAGTGTGTGAGACAAATATACTGTACGATGCCAAAGGAGTGAATATTCAGTAAATACTCCGAGGATATGTAGAGAGGGAGAGAAAGAGTGGTGATTATTTCCATTTTGACTTTCAGACCAACCAGTCTTAAAGGAGAATTTCACTCTGACAACTTTGTTTTGAGTTTTTTTAAACAAAAGGTCCACTCAGTAGCTCTTCTGGAGTTTGATTATATCACATGATTTTCCTCAGCAGATAGATCTCAACATTTTAAGTCAGCATGGAGTAAAAATCCTTAAAGTGCTTAAAAATGGAAATGTGAACATCTACCATTTCATCATAATTAGGCAACTCCATCTGCCAAAGAAGACCATGTGATGTGATTGAAAGTGCCATTTATAAATTTAAGATTGAACTTGCATTTGTTTCCAGTTATGGTTACACGTCAAAGTATCTGCAGAACTCTGGCAACATGCATTTCACTACAATTAAGTGTGACAGGAAAGAATTGAACAGTCTGAAAGTCAGTCATCTAATATTTAGTCAGATTATCTACACCACTTTATTTGGAGGTAAAATATGAGCACAAAGTAAACTCAATCAAAATGTCTGCAACTGCCTCTCATTGCACAGAAAATCTGTGTTTATACAGCTAGTTGTATTAGCTGTGATGATGACAACAAACTAGGTTATTTATTTCTAGATTCAGCGATTTAGTTTTTTATTCCACTTTGGAATTTGGCCAAAGCAAAAAGATTCAAGTTCTGCAAAGGCCTATGAGAGGATAAATATGTCTGTATATTTTATTTATATTTTCCCAGTATATAAATGTAACAAAGCCTGTTTTCAATATCTCTCTCTCTCTCTCTTAAAGGGTAATTCTGCTTTTGTACGTATGACAAGTCAAAATGTCTGCTATGAAAAAGGCCTCTTGTTAAGATCTTAGAATTAATATTATAAAAAGGATTTAGGACATCTCGTAAGCTTAATTCAACAGTGAGATTTATAATAACATCAGTGAACGTCTCCATCAGATCTTGTCCTATATATTTCAAAATAAGAAAAAAATGTGTTTCTGCTCTCATGGGAATTCTATTTCCATATGTTTAATAAAAACAGTTTAAAAAGCAAATCCTCCTTCTACTCTGCATTACAGAAAAACATTCAGGCAAATCTCTTCTGAACCAGCTTTGGTGTGATTTTTTTGGGGGGGTACTGAATCTATCCCAAGTGACCAGCACGCCCAGCAGGTTTGGCCGTACTTTACATGCATTTTAATTTGTGTGCCACGGATTTCTCTTTGATATACGACTATTTCTCATGTGCAGCATGTGTCAGTGGAAATCTCTCACACATTTGCATAGAGTATCATTAAAATATTTTCTTCCGCTTTGCATACAGAATCATTAAAATGAACAACTATTTGCATAAGAGTGTAATGTGTGGTGTGTGCACGTAAATAAGATGTGTGCTTGGAAATGAGATTGTGTGTGTGTGTGTGTGTGTGTGTGTGTGTGTGCAGAACCATATGTTTATTAGTATTTTTCCACAAGGGGTTTGCATCTGCATTCAGGTCTTTTGCTCTCTCTCTCCCCAACACACACACACACACACACACACACACACACACACACACACACACACACAGAAAAACACAGAGGCCTGCAGAGGGAGAAATGGTGGGAGACGAGAGAGGGAGTGGAGCAGTGAAGCGTGAATTATGGATTTTGAAGGATTTCCCATTGCTGCAGGAGTGTGGATAGAGAGAGAGAGAGAAAGAGAGAGAGAGAGAGAGAGAGGGGTTAAGCCAGATAATGAGTGAAGAAAAGGCAGAGAAAGACAGGCACAGTGGGGAAGTGGAGAGAAAGCAAATGTCTGCACAGGTTGAAAAAAGACCTGGAAGGGGAAAAAAGTGATCCTGTATATTTGCTTCAGGGAGCTCTGAGGGCAGGTAAGAGTGAGCAGAGAGGTGAGGGCAGGCACGCCTGACCAGTTCAACACTTCTTTTTCCACAACTTGGACTTTCTCCGGCGCTGCCTCTCCCTGTCTTTTTTTCCTCAGGCTGCCGTGTGAAACGAAGCAGAGTCAGGTGGTGAATGCTTAACCATGTGTGGCAGTGGATCAAAACATTTTTCTGGTGGAAGCGCTTTAACACAGGCAGTAAAACTGTGGCTAGCTGATAACCTCCACGCATGTCTGCTGTACATGCACACACACACACACACACACACACACACACACACACACACACACACACACACACACACACACACACACA
>JBAJHX010000051.1:3588560-3616619 GCA_037176925.1 Amniataba percoides
CTACCCTCCTTACACCCCTCAGTTAATCCAAAATAAAACTATTTTCTTCTTACAAATGGCGTGGTCTTGTTAGTGAAGTCTGAAAAAGTTGTTTCGCCTTTGAACGGAGCGAGTAACAGTCCCGGAGCGAACCTCCTACACCGAGAGAATAATCTTTATGTTTGTTTGTCTGTTTGTAGCGTGCCTTTCACAATGAGTAACTTTAACCCCAGGGATGCTCTCACAGTTCATGTAATGCATTTTGTTGCCACGGAGGAAATAAATTCCTGTAGAACTAAAAAGTGTCTCATGGCAGCTTTGATGCAGAAACTGTCAAAGCCGAGCAGGTAAAAATTACCTGAAGACCCAGATGGATTCATTGGCGATGTGTATTTCTCTCTCAACAAACAGTGGAAGCGGTACACCACCTGTGTTGTTTTTTTTGTCACACACCAGGCCATCAAAGACAGAGTACTCCTTGTCTCATGAGTCTTTGAAGTGAACAGAACTGTGTGTGTGTGTGTGTGTGTGTGTGTGTGTGTGTGTAGCAGGTAGAACGATCAGTGGAGCGAGCAGAGAGTAAGCACAGGTCTGGATCAAACTGGCCTGAGGCAACATGAAACCGCACTGAGCGGAGTCATCGACTGCAGCCTTCACACTGGATGAGTCCCCAGCTCGACTGAGGCTCTCCAGAGAAGAGTGTGTGGTTTGCGTTCGTGCCCGTGTGTGTGTCTGCGTGTGAGTGTGTAGCGGAGAATAATAATCATAGCCCCTTAGATACACTTCAAACTCAGCCAGACGTGACATCTCTAAACCACAGAGAAAAGTGTGTACACGTGTGCATCTGACTGTGTGTGTGTGTGCAGGGAAAGGTGGGGGGACATGCAAGGGGAGGTGGGGAGGAGCGTGAGTGGCGCTCAACGTCTCTCTGTCAGAGTCCTTGGGAGAAACAGACTGTACTCACAGCTGGGGAAAACATCGGACAGGTGTGTGTGTGTGTGTGTGTGTGTGTGTTGGTGTGTGTACGTCCGTGCGGGTAATTCACATGTGTCCTCCCTCCTTCCTCTCTGCTTTGTTTACTTCTCTCCCTGGACCGACACATCATCTGCAGAGCTGGAGCAACATGACTCTGCTGGTTGGAGTCCACAGCTCGTCAACACTGGCTGTTATATAAACCTCATGTGCAGCCGGGCCTTATCTGGATCAATCCGCCGTGATAAACGTTTTATCACGAAAGCAGCACCACGCCTCATCCTGATGCTGCCACCAAATCTGCTGACGGCACGTTGTTGGCTGGAGGTGTAAAGGTGAACGATACGTCGGGGAGGGGGTGGGCAGAGACAGGAGGAAGGGGCAGGGGTCACGCCAACACAGCAGTGTGTTTTTTGTTTAACATGCCTAAATAAAGCCCAATGTGATAAAATGTTGATCGCAGAGACGAGGCTCTGTTTCCAGGTGGCCTCTGTAGAGCAGCGGGGAGCCAACCTGCACTCACATTTAACAGAAAAAGTTAGTGAAATTCATATTTTACACATAAAAGGTGATAATTACAGATAAGCATTTGTGAATTAATCAGATGTGAAGTGGTATGTAAGATATGACATGTGATATTCAGATATTTCACATGTGAAAATGTAAGACTTCAATTGTGAAAAATAATAACATTATTTTCTGTTTTCATACTGCAGAAGTGAAATATATTTCACATGAAAACAGGAAATTTCAGTTGTGATTCTCTTGTTAAAGAAATAACATACAATTGTGTGGTTCTTGAATGAATGGCAGAGGAGGCACACAAGGCACACAATAGTAGAACAGAGTGCAGCCGGTGGACATATTCATCTTTCAAATTTTTCAGTTCATCTTTTCTTGGTTTTTAATGCTTTTGCAAAGAACTTTTTATTGTTGAATAAAAATGTATGTTCAGCAATGAACTTTCAGCTATTACAACAAACTGAGACAATCAAATTTAATGTTGTTGCTGCCAAAAAGGGAATTGCACCTAAATTACAAATTCAAGCATTATAAAAAGATTTTGTTGAAATTTTCTTAAAGCAGCTTTACTTTGTGGAGCTGTTACGGTTGGCAGCTGTCAGGGATAGAAGTCACTGTGGTATGTTACAGTGCGAGAGGCCAAGGTGTCAATAACAGAACAACTGAATTCCATTTAGCTGCGTCAGTTTTAGTGATTCACTAAATTGGGTTGCACTGGTAAAACTTGTTTTAGATAAAAAAAGACTTTAGTCATGTGTGATTCAGCGCCAAGGAAACATCTGTCTAATAAAGAAGTAAATGTATTACAGCTCATGGTGCTACATTTTAGCTGTACAATAATGTGACCAAGTAACATTTATAGGAGGCCAAATGATACATTAAACAGCTGATCCTTTGTGAATGTCATCGTCTCTCTGTCTTTCTCTCACACGACTCTCTCACAGCTGACTTTTGGACTTTACATAAACACACCGCTGTGCTTGGTGACAGTGAGACATCTGTTTGAAGGACAGTCCTCCTACTCACTGTAGCACTGCACAAACAAACACAGTGTGCACACTCAGTGGTAAATCACACTCAAACACATAAACACACCTTCCATATTGCGGTCAGTGCAGAATCACGTGTGCACTCTCACACACACACACTCTGCTTTCTGAAACAACACTGAAGTGTGAGGGGTGTCGCGTTTGACTCCGCTGCACCTTCATTCTCTAAATTACATTTCTTTCTCTTCTCCTGCTATCCCTCCATCATTGTTAGTGATGACTCAGAGGAGCTGTGAGTCACTGCATCCTCCAGGTCTCTCTCTCTCTCTCTCTCTCTCTCTCTCTCTCACACACACACACACACGCACAACCTTTAACACCCTTTTTTCCTTTTACTGGAAGCAGGTTCCCTTTTTCAGTCAGAGAAATATTTTTGTTTTCCTTCCCTCGTTCCCTTTGCTCTCCTGGACTCTCTGGGGTGCTGTGTGTGTGTGTGTGTGTGCCTGTGTGTGTGTGCGCATGTCTGAGTGTGTATGTGTTAATTAAAGTTGGGAGGAGAGCTTTGGAGGAGAGAGTGAGCTGCCAAAGGCTGCTGCATAAAGTAAACAGGCAGACGCACGTCACATGCAAACAGCGCATGCACACACACACGAACACACACACACACACACACAGTGCAAACTTCCTCCCTGTTTTAACCCCTTCTAAGTACTGTAAGAGTACGATGTACTGCAGTGGGAAACTAACATTCTTATATCTTCTTGTATTACTGAACTAATCTAAACACTAAAACACTTCTTTAGCCATTGTCCCTAATGTCTCCCCCTTTTGCATTTTTTAAGAGTCAAACTTGATAAAAGATATCAATAGTTCCAGCATTTTGAACGTTTTCTGGCAGAGCTAAAGGTGCGAACTTGAACTTGGCCTGAGCTCTCTGACCACAGCCGAGTGATTGCCTTGTATACCAGCAGGGTAAACACTCGCACTAGCTGTTCTGCTGCGATTGTTTTCACTTTGCTGAGAGATAACCTTTCATAAATCTTCAGCCTTAACATTTTCCACCATGGAAACTCCTTCCTGAAACTATGTGCAGTATCTGGCTTTTTTTATGTAGGAACATGAACAAAAGCTTCACCCTGATGGAAAAACACGAGATAGCTAAAATGTCCCTGTTGCCAGAGTTAAATCACTTCAACCATGAACACCAGACAATCAGCTAACACTCCCTCGAGAAGCCGTTGGTTTGACCACAACCCTCAAAAATGTTGGGGTAATCATAATGTGTAAACCATTTTAATCAGACATACCACACCAAACAGCCATATATCACAGACATGCGAAGGGACCCAAACCTCAGAGTAAATCTCACTGAGAGCAGTTATGTGGTGTGATCCCAGTTTTGAACACGACACAAAAACTCACTGCGACTTTGGTAATTTGCCTATTTTTACTTGGGGGCTGAGGAGGACTTGGCAGAAGCCTCAGTGAAACTAATGATACAATTCAAGAATGCTGCACCATAAATCTGAAATTAAATCTTTTTTTTTATTATTAATTCCTGAAAGGATTTTGAAGATAGATGGCTCTCATCCTACAGGAGAAATTCCCCCTCTCGAGTGTCTCTCCTCTGCTCTCGCTCTCTTATTTCCATCTCGCCCTGCAGGCTCTCAGCCGCTTGTTTCAAACTGGTGCCCATGTACTTGGGCTACAGGTCCGAAAGAACGCAATTATGCATTCAAGCCCTGAAAAGAGTGGGAGACACCGTGTGTTTGTGTGTGTGTGTGTGTGCACAGTGAGCCACTTTGCTTTCAGTGAGCAAAAGAAGGAGAGGGAGAGAGAAGGGGGCTTTAAAATGCAAATCCCTCCTGCTTTATCTGCCTCCTCTCATATCGTCCATAGCAACACGGATATGGGCCGTAATGAGGAGGACACGCAGGTTAACAGCGCTGAGCTGTCTCAATGGGTGTAGTTGACACGTCCTTCATGTGCACAGACACACAAGCAGCAGCGTCTTATCAGAGAGGAATCAAGGAGGTGTATGTGTTAGCTTAAAGCCATAAACAGACGGCAGCAGGACAGGGTGATTCAGTTGATAAGCCTTGTTGGACTGTTGGCAGCCTGATACTTTACACACACACTTACACACAGACAAACACACACACACAACCTCTCTTTTATTTGACACTGCCGGGTTGATTTCGATTTATGAGCGTATTAGCGCCATTACCCGAACACGTGTCAAGGCGCTGCTTTACTAAGGAGGCGGAGGGTCACGTTTGACTGCATTTATACACACACATGCACAAACACACACAGACATGCACATTTGTGCCCACACCTACACACACGGCAGCGGTTAGTGAAAGGGAGAGAGAGTGAATGGTGTTTTTATCTGGATCGACTGTGGTTGTAAAAAGGCCAACAGTATGTCAGACGAAAGGTTATTTTCATATTTTTAACATCTATTTATGTGTGTACGTGCAGGCACACTTTGACTGATTTTAACACATCACAAACACAGTTTGGGTTTAGTGTCTGAAGAGGAAATGTACTGTATAAGTTAGAGAGAACCCGGACCAGGATTACATTTCACCGCTGTATGCCCATATGTTTTCAGTCAACAACACTTAATGTGTCCAAAATATAAAGACGGGTCATCATTGTGTAAGAGAGGACATAAATGGAAAAGTAGCAGTCTGCAACATAAAATATTGTTCGTTTACTTTTTGTAAAAGCTTGAAAGAAAAGTGTTTATACTTTACTGTTATCACTGTGTATATTAGCAAAGTACAGTACTTACTTGGTACAGAAATAAAAAAAAAATGAAAAGAAGAAGAAAAGAAAAGATAAAGTTCATGCCTTTATAACAACTGCCAAGACTGAATATATTAAAAGATTGTAGAAATGTAGCCTGATAAGCAAATACTGTCATAGAATAAGACACAAAACACACGGCAACAAATATATCACATGAATTTAAAAACATTTGATGACATTAAAGAATGCAAACTGCAAAACTGATCTTTAATTCTCAAAATATTGGTTAGCCCTAATTTTTCCTCTGGTAAGCAAAAGCCAAACGGTCTTGTAGGTGATGCGTGAAAAGAAAAGGCAGATCAGCTAAATGAAAACTTCTCTTTAACAGAATGTGTGCTCATCTCTTGCATATAATCTTTGCATTTAATTTTCTCTTGACATGTTTTTAGTCATATAAAATGCTCTGCTTTGAATAACCATTAGTCTGCTACACTTTTTTCTTTTAAAAACAAATGGTTGTATTGCCTTTCTAAAAAGTCCTTCTAATGTTCTGAAAAATCCAGAATCTACAAAAATAAGAATAAACAAAAAAAAATCAATTGCTGATGATGTCTCAGACTTTTCAATTTACGTGGGCTCGTTTGGAGTTTCTTGTGTTAGCTTCATACTGAACGATGATTGGTTTCTTAACTACGTGTTAAACTCATTAAACTGAGATTTAAGGCGAGCACAGAGAAATGCTGTTCAGCTGCTAATTGTGAAAACAGCATTATGACGTCAAACATTTAAGCAACACTAATTTAAAAAACTATTGAAAGTAAGGCTTGATCTATTTTAAATGCTACTGTGTAGTGTCTTTGCTTTATTACTTAACACTAGATGATTTTTTTATGTTACACCAAGTTTAAAAAGAAACTAAATCAGGGCATAGGAAAATTATGATGAAACTAGATTTTCAAAAAAACATATGTCACACATAACATAACCTCAAACATAACATATGTTTGAGGGTCTAAGGACAGAGGGTGTCAACTGTACAGATTGTAAAGCCCTCTGAGGCAAACAATGTTTGTGATTTTGGGCTTTAAATAAATAAAATTAATTTTTTTTTTATTTGACATAGAAAAAGGCTACAACAAAAAAGACAAAGTCACACACAAGTTTCAGCTTGTATGAGTCATATCTGACATTTTCAAATACATTCCCACTCTACGTGTTCTGTGCTTTACTGAACAATGATTTGGACACGCTAGAAGACGAGACTTACTGTGCACAGTCCTTCTTTTGGAAGATCTCTGATGGATCTGTGACTATTAACTCTTACTCCTGTCTTTGGCAGGACAAGAAGCTGCCTCTGAAGGTGGACCTGATAAAGAGCATCATTTGCTTTTTGTGTTTCCCTGGAAACCCTGCTGGTGTTGCAAACGTGGCTTTCAAACTGCATATATGACAACACTGAGGTTTACCACTTCAAAAAAACATAATTTGTATCAGTTTTATACATTTTGTAGCTCTCCAAAGTGCCCAATATCTCTCTGAATGGATGTAAATATACTTACCACAATCACTTTTGCAGCTCTGAAAACAAACAAGCCTCTGACACTGCTGCCTCCATTCACACATTGAAACATCAAACATCCAGAGGATGACGGGCGCTCACCACACACACTCGTACATGCTAAGACAACAGTGTGGCAGCTAGCGACCACCATGCCGGTAATAATGAGGGTGCAGAGTGGCGCCTCGGGCCGTCCCTCCAGCCTTGAGGGGGGACGGGGGTCTGGCTGTGGCTCCCTCGGTGCGTGTGGATGCATCGCTGGAATCATTTAATTCATACCGTAAACGTGACAGGGTTAATGAGTGGCAAAGAGAGCCTGGGGAGCACGGGGGCTGGGTGGGTGGTGGGGTGTGTGTGTATCTGTGTGTGGATGGATGGGTTGGTCGTGTGTGTTTGTGGTAGGCATGGTGTGAACATGATAGGCGGAGGCCAGGATGCTGCACCCTGCAGTTAAAACTAATGCTTTTTAATTCTGGATGCGATGGCTTCCAGAGACACTGCTGGAAAATGGCCGAATGACAGCATTAGTGGTACTTTTGGGAGTGTGTGTGTGTGTGTGATAGGTGTGTGGAGATGTAGGAAGGGAGAAAGAAAGAGACAGAGGTAGTTCAGGAGTATCAGGTTTAGAGGGAGACAGATGGCAAAGGCTGGGTGTAGTTTTTTTTCTTTTTTTTTCTTTTGTCGTCATTGGTTTTAATTTCCAGCAGAATCCAGATAGAAACACGGGCATCAACACACACACACACACACACACACTTTTTACATTTATTCAAAACAGCCAAACAACAGACTGTGTGCACACAGACAGAGAGAAGCAGCACACACTCAGAGCTGTCACTCAGCAACCTCTCCCACAACAGACTGCTTGAATTTTGCGTTCAGACACCGGCAGAGAAGAGAGAGCTGGTAAAGGAAAGGAGTGAAAGAGAGGTTAGGATGGAGGACAAAAGCACAGTGCTCTGCGGAGGGGAGAAAAATGAGTGAGGACTAAATTGGCTGGGTGGAGTGATGGAAGACGGAGGGGAGAGGAGACCGAGAGGTGATGGTGATGGATGAGCAAATGGTGGGCGCCTGATGGGGGAGCGAGGGGGCAGAGGAAGGGAGGAGGTGATGTGATTCGCGGGTCGGAAGCACCAGAACCCCCCCCCCTTTACCTCGAACCTCCCCACCCTGCTTCTCCATTAACACACGGTGCAGCCTGGTAACACTAGCACTTATTGTCTGTGAGGCGTGCAGTTTACACTCGCCTTTGCTCCAGACAATTAAATCTGGCATCAACACACTGCACCGCTTTCACCGTGTAGGTGCCCACGGTTCTTTTCCTCTCCTGGGGGAGGTGTGTGTCTCTGTCAAAATGGCAGAAAAACTGGCTCTGTTTAGTTTTTGTGTTTGCAGATTCTTAAATAAAAGCACAGAGATGGAAGGCTCAAAAGGAATTTGTGGTTCAAGTATGAAGTAGATCCATTATCATAATTCAGTTCTGTCTCCTGGGTGACAAAAACACACCCTGTCATCAGTGTACGTTTTCAGGCTGGGGTCACAAAAACAGCTTGTTTGCGCCATCCGAGCTCAGGCTGTGGTGACACCAAGGCCTCCAGAAAAACAAAGCCTCCCCCCCTTCACCCTCCCACCACCACCCCCTCCTCCAGCCTCTCTCTCCATCCCTCTCTCTCCCCAGGGACGCTATCAGGACATGGAAAGGTCAGGGGTCTGGAAGCACCACATACACACACACACACACACACACACACACACACACACACACACACACACACACTGATGCTGAATGTCACACACTCCTACCTGCTCGCACAAAGCATCTGCAGACTGAAACAATTATCTCTGGTGTGTTTTCATCTTGACTGATCAATTAAAAGGTGAAATTAAAAAGCCTTCATTTTCACCGAGTGCAGTAATTGACGGGGTTCATCAATAAGTCAGCGTGACCTTTTTGAGGTGTTTTCACTGATTAGTTTGTTTTTCCTCCCGTTCAGTAATGGAAAGACAATTATTAACACAACTGTCATGTTTTTCCAATTATTAGCTTTACAGTGTAAAATGTAGTTTCCAGACCTCATATGAAACTTTTTTTAAAAATAGAAAAAACATTTACATATTGTGTTTTAATTATATTTTGGCATGCAAATGAATACTTTTATCCCTACAGAATGTACGTGTTTATATGCATATAGACCTGCAGCACTCTGCCTGTCTAAGGTAACAACATTAGTCACAGCTGATTGTTCTGAAAAATACTGTAAGTACCATGCAATCTTTGCAAAACCCAGAAGCTCATGTAACAACATGTAACACCGTTCTGAAAGTCTTGTAAAGGTCTCGGTGAGAAAAATATTCCATCTGCTAAATATTTCTTTTCCAGGTGGCCAGAAATCACCTCTCAGCAGCCCTCACTTGTTTTGCACAAGGCAAGAAAGAGATAGATGCTTTATTCTGTTTGATAACAGAAAACAACATCAATAAATAATGTAGATGAGAGATAATAAAACTTTTCATTTTGTCATAAAATTGGGTAAGACGTATGGTGTTCATCTTTGTTTGGAACAGAATCGTGATTAAAAAGCTTTAGCGCAGCAGATTGAATATTTTTTCATCCAGATGGTCAGAAGAGTCTTCAGGGATTCTGCAAATAGATTCAGAACAACAGTAAGTGTTTTTCAAAGACTGCCAGGTATTTGTTTTTCAGAAAATCATGCGTTTGGCTGTTTGACTAGAATGTAAAGAGGACACAAATTCAGCTTCTTGACAAAAGCCCGAATGGTAGAAATCAAACCTGTGAGTGGACGGATCCAGACGGACTGAGCGAGTGTAGAAACCTGCAGCTCGCGTCTGAGCAGCGACATTCCCTTTGCCCATTTTCCAAAATCAATCCCAGACTCATAACTTTCTGGAGTGTGCAGAGGAGCTCGGAGGAGAAATGTGGAAACTGCTCATTCCTTGTTTTTACTCGCTCCACACACACACACACACACACACACACACACACAATAAAATCCAATGAAATGGGAAATATTTTATGATTTCAGGTGCTTTTATGTTATAAACCACCAGAAGAAACAAGACTGTAGTTGTCTGAGCTCTCAACATGTACGTGGATTTCTTTTACAATGTGATGTACAGTTCTTAAAAACCTTCATTATGAATATATATTTTTGTTGTTTTTCTTCCTTTCAGAGAAACCATTAGTGCGTGTGTATGAGATTAATGTGGATAACAATCTGCTGTGTGTGTGTGTGTGTGTGTGTGTGTGTGTGTGTGTGTTGGCTCCAGAAGAACAGGTCCCCCCCCCGCCTCATACAGTATCTACTTAAATAACACATCTCATTAAGCCTGCTGACTAATGAGGTGATTAGCCCCGGCTACCAATAACTAGCGTTAGCCTAGCGTAGCGTTAGTGGCTCTCTCCAAGGGTTTAAGCACATTGATTCAGATGGAAGGGCTAATATGGCCGGTGGTTCTGGCTTTTAATTGCCTGAAAGCTATTAGAACTAATGTGCAGATATGTGAGGGACAAATTACTTTAATTAGCCTCTTTTAATGTGTTTGCTCGCAGAAATATTAGTAACGTCAGCGGGAGGAAACACAGGGTAGCAAAGCGAGGCGGGCGCCCTGCTTTGGATTAAGGGTGGAGAGCCGCACAGTGTGTGTGTGTGTGTGTGTGTGTGTGTTACCAGCTCTTTGGGAAGGGCAGGGGGGGCCTCAGCAGCAGTGAAGTGTGCCACAGCTATTTATAGGCCCAGTTGATTGCAGATTTATTCTCCTGGGAGGGAGTGACTCGGAGTAGTGTGTGTGTGTGTGTGTGTGTGTGTGTCGTGGGGAGGTGCAGGTTATGAAGAAGACCCTCTGTGGGAGGAACAGCTGTCTGTCAGGAGGAATCTGTCGGTTAATTTCCTTTGGGGAAGAGGCAGAATTGAAGGCTGAGCCGAGTCGTCTCTGGCTACGGAGGCTGATCGTTTGTCTTCTTTTGGTTGAATAAAATCAAATATCTCTCCCTTAGGGTTTCAAAAAGAATTTAATTTCCATTTGCTGCTTGACCCAACTTCCATCAGCAAAAATGTCAAACCAATAGTTCTACTTTTTAGACAATTTTACAAACATATTAGGTGTTCTGAATGAGCTTGGAAAATTGTGAAACAGACAGACGAAACACTCAGTTAAAGATGTTTATTCAACAAAAGTATTGACTGTACAAACTAAAGGCCTTCCATGCTCATGAGAAGGAGGAGACGGCTGATTTAAACTCAAGCAGTCCTGCTGTTATTGTCTGCAGGAGAGGTCACAGGGCCTCTGAGACAGCGCAGACGAACAGTAGAGTCTCAATGAGGCTCAGCTCAGCATTTAAAAGGTGGTGTTACCATTTTGTACACTGTGTTCCTACACAGATTTGTGTTTGTCTTCGCTGTGGTCAGGGCCGCATGTGTACGTCGAGGAGGAAGAATCAAGCAGCAGAGTAAACAAGGCGGCGCTGGATGCGGCTTCTGACAGGGGGATGGGAAATACTGCGGCTGGCGCTGTGAATTAGATGCATTCCTGACTGCTGGCACTGATGGCGCAGACAGCGGTGGGCAGGGCAGGAGGGGAGGGGAAACGAAAGCTGAGGTTGAAACGGTAAATAAAAGCAACATGTACACAGACGGGCACTCGCACGTGCTGGCTTGTCAGCGGCTGGTTCACGGTGATGTGGCTGTTACTCCACGATTGTGTGTTTTTGGGGAGTGTGTCTCTGTCCTCTCACTCGTCTTGACAGCTGTATATCTCTGTCCGCTGCTTCTAAATTTCTGGGAATATTTCAAATATTTCAGGACAACCGATCTAACAGACAAAGAGAGAGAAGTGTTTGGCTGCTTTCAGAGTGCCCCAGTGGGAAAAAAAAGTAAAAAAAAAAGTGTTTCAGGCTTCACTCCGTCTCTTCCTGAACTCTGCAGACCGAGTGGCAGACGGCCAGTGCCAAAAAATGTGAACAATGCCAGTGAGCTCAGCATTGCTTTAAATGAGCCATTCAGAGGACGGAGGCAGTTAAAATTAAAGGTCTGAGCCTTATTCACGACGCGATCCGACACAATACACTCTTTTGTCGTGTTTTACGAGAGTGATTAAAGTTTTCTTTGCATTAAAATGAACTGCTTTAGCTATTGATACAGACTGTACTAAAAGATAACCATAAGCTGCACGTATAAGTCATTACTGATCAAGATTTGCATCAAACTCCTGGAAAGTGCACAAAAATGCACGTTAATTTTGAGTTTTAATTTTGAGAAAACAAAGAAAAGTGTGATGATGAGTGAAGCTTTAAGTTGCAACAGTAATGAGCACTTTCTGGCCTGTAAAAACACACACCACTGCGGTCTGTGGGAGGAAAAGAAGAGTGCTGTTTACAGTGACAATGAGATGACTAACAAACTGGGTTATAGAGCTTCACACACACACACTCACACACATTCACATACACGTGCACACTCTACACCCCTGATGTTGTCCCAGAGGATCCCGGCCGGTGCCTGGGTGCAGGATCATGTGTGCTGAGGCCTGCCTGGCATGGATGCTGGTGATGGATAGCGTGATGCTGGCAGAGGCTCCTCCGAGCGGAGCGATATGCCAGCCGACCTGCTGCCAACAAAGGCAGCGTTACAAATACCTCACATTAGGGGAATTATGTCTTTATGTGCCATCCAAATGGGCGCAGGGGCGAGACAATGGTGTGAGAGAGACGTGTTTCCGTTACAAGTAGTTGCATGTTAATCTGTACCCCCCAACCCCCCCATCTTTTTCTGCTCTCTTTCTTTCTTTGTGCCTTGAGGGCCTCAGCGCACAAAAACAAGAACTGTATGGGACAGTGTAACTGTAAAAAAACAGGACTAAGGCAATAATCGAAAGAACAAGTAGGCTCTGTAAAATAACAGATCTATTTTACAGAATGACTTTAGGGGAAAGATGAGCAGATACTGAACTGTGTGTCTGTACACAGTATCTGTTACAGCCCCTCGGTATTACAAATGTCTGGAGATGTTATCTTGTCAAATGTCTGAAACTTGCTCTTTCATAAGCTTTTAAAAGAAAAAAACAAACTAGGATGTAATGTAATAACACATGTACACTGACACACAGGATATTCCCAAACATACAAGTGTTGGTGAAGGTTTCTCATCTCTCACTCGAGTGCAAAAAAGACCTGCTGCCCTTTAAAATGCAATTTCCTGAAACAAGACACATGGATCAAAATGGGCCGCGTTTTTTTCCCCTCTGCCCGCCTATTACTGCTCGTAGAGCTCTATGAAAGCCCCAGCCAGGCTTTCCGCAGGCACTTTGGCAAGCATGAGCATCCAGTCTATTTTTCTCGGATAAGGAGGGTAAGGGGGGGGGAGTGGAGGAGGAGGTGGTGAGGGGAGGGTGGTGTTTTTGTCTGCCCATGTGAGAGGAAGGAGGAGGGGTAGATAGACAGAAAGAGGGATGTCAGAGGGAGAAGAAGAAGACGATGGAGAAATGTGGGAGTTGGGGGGGTTATTGTAGGAGAAAGAGACGTAAACAGCTAATCAATCAGCATAGAAAGGCGACGGGGATACAGGCGGCGGAGCAGAGATGGAGATGCACAGATACTGACAGATGGGGACGGGGAGGGAGGGCGGGCCTCTTGCTCCACTCTCTGCACAGCTGGCTGTGGCTGGCAGGATGCCGGCTTTCCGTAAGCACCGCTGTCCTCACCCCTCTCCCTCTGGACATCCTATCTGCCTGTCTGTCTGTCTGTCTGTCTTTCTGTCTGTCTGGGCCTTGGCGGGGGACCGAGGTGGTGCTGGGACATGAGCTCAAACATCCTCTGTGTGGTCAGACTGCAGCACACCCCCCACCTCCCGCCCCCTCTACCCTGCAATTTGAACTCCCACTGGAGTCTAAGTGTGGTTATGTTTTTTTGAGGCTGGGGGTCTCAGGGGAGGGAGGGGAAGGACCTGTGAAAAGAAATGAACTCCCACAGCAGCTCAGGTGCTCCCCACTGACAGCCAAACACACCTCACACACCTGCGTTGGTCTTTTTTTATAATCTTCTTTTTATGATAATACGACTTGACTCTTCAAATTCTGAGATTCTTCTGTATCATAAACAGTATATGATCCCATCACAAGAAATTCTGATGAGTGTTCTTCTATTTTTCAGTTTTTTCACGGGTTTTAGAGGTTTCCTCTCAGACAAAAGCACATGACCTTTAGCATGGCTGCATCCTCTCCTGCTACTCTCAGAGAACACACTGACTGAAAGCCCAGTGGACTTCTATAGCCTGAAGACTTTCTATTTTTGCAAGCTAAATTAGGAGGCCGAGAATGGCACAAGGGGCTGTATTATCGTCCCAATTCTCCTATCATAATGTTTCTTTCTAGTGCTTTCAAATTTGAAAATGACCTTACTGTTCACCGAGAACATGCATAATTGCATCCTTCAGCTCAAAGCAGCATCCTGTTTTTCCTCTGCACAGCATGAATCAGAACGAACCTTTGACAACGAGACAGGCTGCTTCACATTCACCTGATGAGAGAAACAAATCAGCAGCAACTGAGGAGGCCAAATGCTGCTCTTCACTGATCAGACAAGTCGGCACAGAGTGTGTAAGGTGTAATGGACACCTCACATGGTGCCAAGTCCCAGTGACTCAGCAGGAAATTAACTGCACTTTAGGTCAAATTTATTTATTAAAGTCTTGAGAATAAAAGCAGCCTTGTGAAAAAAAATGCACCTGTAAGATAAAATAATAATAGAACAATTTAAAACAAATTGCTTTGTTGGCAATTAAATGATTCCTCATACCTAGCTGGCACCTGAACACATAATCCACTTTCTTTTTAGAATTAAACCTTTCCTTTTACCAGACTTTTATTTTGGTAAAATGAGCAAATACTCTAATTTTCATAAAATACTTACACAAAAACTGCAGGCAAAATTGATTCTACCTTACAGATATTTTTGGTTCAATTTATAACTAAGATGACAAATTATTATTCTTCAAGTCCTCTAAGGAACACATTTACAAAAGCTCTTTGACTGAAGTGTTTTAAGAAGAGACAGCTGCCTTTCAGTATTTTCAAACAGCTGTGCCGAAGGACAGCTATTGATTCTGTTTACACTCATACCTCAGTACTATACTGACAGCATCATTTCAAAGGAGTCATTCAATACAAAGTATACTTTGGGCAAACACGACAAATTCTCCAAAAAAATCAAACTGAGCAAAAATAGTGTTCATGGGTTTCAATCTAGTATGCGATTTAAAAATTGTAAGGTTTAGATGTAGATTGTGATATCAATGCAAAGACCACATGGGTAAAGAATTTCTTTAGGCTCTCTGCCTTTTCCTCTACAGCCTTGAGCTTAAAATCATCCTGAGCTCCATAAAGCCCAAAGTGCATTAATTCTCTCTGGAAATGTCCGGTTAGAAAAGCTTGAATAGATGTAAAGTCATGGACGGGAACCCTGTGTTTTGTCCAACAAATGAAGCGTGAGGTTGTGGGAAAATGAATGGCCCAAAGCTTTAAGTGCCAGACTCTGTGAGGAGGAACTATTATTCTGAAAATCAAACTGACAAAGATACTGAAAATTAATTCAGTTAATACATACTGAAGGGTAAAACCACCTTAACCCACTTTACCCACAGAGCTCATTTATTCTCAGTCTGAGGTTGGGGAATGTCTTTGTCATTTAGTGCTTCACAGTGTGCGAGCTGTGAAGCCTTTTGAGACTCGAACTGTGAATACAGGCTATTGAAATAAAACATGACTTTATTCCTAGTCCCAAGGACTTACACATGAGCACTAATCTAAATGTATAACTCACTTTTCTGTCTGGTTTATCCTAACAAGGCTTCCAGATTGGAGATCAGGGTTTACCCACCTCTTTATCTGCCACTGTTTCACTGCACCAGTGCAGATTCACAACAGGTGGAGCGGCTTGTCTTTGCCTGGCATGGCGCCCGGTCAGGTTGACGGCACATGTGACAAAACAAAGTGTGGCCGCCTCTCCGCTCACGTTTCCTCCTCCACGTTTCAAACGACACAGCGAGTTAAAACAAACAATTTTCAGAGCTTCCTCATGTCTGCTCATTACTTCTTGGATGGTGCCACCCTCATAATATGCCTCTACATGAAAATGTGCCATCATACTGCCCTGCGGCTGTTCACGCCTTTTTTTAATTCAGTAATTTACTTGTGAGCTGGTGCAGAGGCCATGCTTATTTCTGTTTATTTTTCACATTTCCCCTCCAGGAGACATTTAATGTGTCTCATCTCCTAAAAGGAAAAAATAGGATGTGATTCGCGGTTGCATTTTAGGAGCAGCTCTCATCTGTCATGCAGTGAAAGGACAAAGGGAAGCCCCTCGCTCTCTGTCCCGTTGTGCTTTACACTGCTGCTATGATGGCATTTACATGTCAGCCAAATAAAACAGGCTATTTACATGTGAGCGCTGCTGACATAATGTCATGTGGCATCTCTTTATAGGCATGGTTGGCAGGCACAGTGATTTACTGACTGCATGTCCTGAGAGGTGGTGCATTAAAGTCTTTATTCCATGTAGGATCATCCAAACAGGCTTTTATTTTTAACAGCTGGAGCCACTTATTTTCCCAAAATGAATCTCTGAAAATGCAGCTGAAGTTGTCCTTTTTTGTTCTCTATTTTATATATATAATATATATCTTATAATGTATTGTTATATGATACATTTTTAAATATAATAAGATATTAAATATATTTTTATAATATCATGTTTTTAGAGGATCAAAAACCTCTCAACACTGCTTTTTTTTCAAGGAACTGAAAGTCATTAAAAAAAGCTACAGTATCTGGGGAGGAAGGTGTTAGGACCGACGGGCTAACAGTCTCATTAGCAGCCACCTCCAATCTTCTCAGTAACCAACAGGACGCCCACCTACCCACTGCATCTGAAATAACCAAGAGAGGAGCATACCAAATAACATGGGTCCCTGAAAAAACATTTAAAATGAAAAAACATGAATTATTTTTTTATTCTAAAATCATGAGCAGAGTATTTATTTGTTATGAATTTATGAGATTTCAAATATAAATTTCAAATGCTTTTACGTTTTTGCACCAATTACACATCACTGCAGTGAAAACATGGCCATAAAAGGAACAGCACAACAACATAAAACGATGTGAAATATTCAAAGTAATGATATGCTGTGAAAGAACAGGCACACTTTCAAAAGGATTAGCTGACAGCTTCAAAGATGACCCACTCAGTAAATACAGGCACTGTTTGTCTGTGAGACCGCAGTCCCTTGTGGGTGTGTTTGAATGTGTGTGTGTGAACTATGTCTATAGGGGAGGTTGTGGCGGACATGCCCGTTAGAGGCGTGGGATGCAAAGTGAGCAAGAAAATACATGAGAGAGATGAAAAAAGATGATGAGGGGATCAAGATGGGAAGGAGAGAAGGGACGAGAGAAAAAGAGAGGGAGGGATGGTGGCTTTTCTTTTGTCTTGAGCTGCAGCCTGTTTCATTAGCACACCAGCCAGCTCCCCTCCGCCTCCTCCTCACTGGCTCCCCAGCCCCAGACGGAGAGCCCGGTTACTGTCCTAATGGCAGCTCTGTATTCATTATCACCTCCGCATACGCCTCCACCCCCCCACTCTGCCCGGGATGGGGGGCTGCCGTAATTGATAATTAAAGAGCAATAACACAGCGGTCAATGCAATCTCACCACAGGAGCGCCTGAGACCCCCACCTCACACACACACACACAAACACACACACAGAACACAAGAAAAAGGTTGCACTGATCATTGCGGTTAGCAAACAGATGAACCACACTCATACAAAGAAGCACACACTGAGAAATATGTAATTTCTTGGCATAAACACTTAGAAACACGGCAGAATGTGTGCACAAGTTTGCATGTAAATGCAAATAAACAACCACCCACACACATCCCTGATAGCCACATCCATAGTCATGATCACACAGTCAGACACACAAAACACAGAAGAGGAGAAAAAAGCAGGGAGCACTGAGGAGCAGAGCCTTAGGAGGGAAAAACAAAACAAAGAGACACACATGTTAATTTAGCAGCACAGTAGATCAATACATAGACACGGGAGCGAGGCCACAGCACTATTGATTATGAATGGGGACTATTCTCCTCCACTGGCAGTGCCAGTGCCTGTGTAGAGCTTATTAACATCTCGTTAGTCAGCATATTTCATGAGCCACAAATATCTCCAACAATTGCCACTAATTAAAGCGCTGCTCACGTTCATTCGGGACACAACAAAACCTTAGAACTGGATTTTTGCCGAAACTAATGAAAACACACAAGCAACAATGCTGCGTTCAAACACGCTGTCTGTGTACATTTGCTGTCGGGTGTGAGCGTACGTGTCAGTGTGTGCGTGTGTTTGTTTGATCAAGCCATCATGTAAGAACCCAGTTCTGTCACACATGCACAGAGTGACAGGGAGACAACAGGGATGAGAAACAGACAGAATTCATTAAACAGGGTGAAATCTCTCTCTCTGTCTCTCTCTCAATCTCCCCTCTCAAAACTCGTTTAGTGCAGCGATGAAGATTCAATCTGCCGCTTTATGCGGTACGTGGGATGTAATTACAGAAGGAAAGAACTAGGCAAAGCTTCCACTGATTAGAGAGAGAGAGAGAGAACTAATGATTATGTATGTACTGTATGTGCCTGTGTGGGAGAGACACAGGTGACATTTCCTCTGCACTCTGAACACTGTTGAGTTTCTGTCTAATGAAGAATAAACTAACTATATTTTACATCAGCTTGTATGTATTGGTTTTGTGTTTCTGTAGGCTTCTTTTTCAGAGTTTGTCTTCATTTACAGCTAAAGGCTCTTTGTGTTCCTGAATCTGCCAGCTTGAATTATACAGCTGTTCTCCTTCAGGTACAGTTAATGGGAACTTAAAAAAAATGAAGACAAAAAAAAAAAAACACTGAAAAAGTATAAAGCATAAAGTGTGTTTTCCTTTCTTAATGGGATTTATTTTGGATGTTTATGTTAAGAGCTGAAACCATATTCTCTTAAGTCATATACGTGAGGGGGATCTTCACACATCTGGTGCCACAACAGATGAGATGTGGAGGGATGAAATACCAAGCAGATTTAAGTTTAGTAAGATGAGTATATTTACATTTATGTGTGCACAACAGAGTATCTTAAAAAATACAGTGGATATTATATATATTATAGAACTCAAAATGAATTCGTGGCTTCATTTAGTCCACTTTAGTCCTGCAGAATTAGTGATGGGTCTGTGCACTCTCTTGTCCTGGTGTGAACAGCTGTTGTAGAGATGAAGGTCTAAGTATAGAGGGCATCTCATACAATGTAAAGGCCTTTGAGTTATATATATGTATGTATATATGCATATGTGTGTGTATATGTGTGTGTGTGTATAAAATTAACTTCACTTGACATATGTTCCGCATTCCTTGGTGTAAAGGCATATTTGATTTCTTCTTTCAGAGTGATATACTGATTGTTGAGTCTTTTTAGTACTCACTGCACTTTATTAAACTCTCTATTCGTAAGCTCCAGATGTGATCCCTCAAGGTTCTACCTTATCGGTCCTCCTTTTTATGGACTGAAGCATCTATTCTGTCGAGAAGAGGACCACAATTATACTTCGCATACACTTTGAACCTTAATTAAATCAGTAATGACTGAGGCCTAACACATGTAGTCAGCATGGGTGAAAGAGTGCTGGCACAGTGCTCTGTGTGATGTGCATTACATGTGTTTCAGATTTTAGAAATGTGCACACAGTCGGTGAGCAGTCGTGCCGAGCGAACTCTGCTACGCAAGATGTTACATGTTACTTGAAGCGTGTTTCAGCCTTGACACAATGCCTTGTGTTCGACACATTCACACCTGCCCAGTGCGAGCTTCATCAAATAGCTCTGTTTAAAGGTTAGATGGCCAAACTATCCACCGAGGCCTGCAGCTGAGTGGCAGAGAAAGTGAAAGACGTTGACAAATCGAATCATGCACGGAGGCATGAGTGACCGACAGATCACGAGTGCCTGACTGACAGCCATTTCAGCCAATCAAGCGGTCAGTGGAAACATCAAAAGACAGAGATTAAAATTTCAGACACATCAAAATTATCTGTCCAGTCACATCCCCTCTTCTCCACCTTGTTACTGTTTCACAATTAGCTCATTTAAATGTGAATGACTTGGCCAGGTGCTATTTTGAGAAAGAGAGAAGGAAGAATAGCAAGTAAACAGGAGAAGAGAGGGAAAGACAGAGCATGTGAGGGTGTGTGAGCAAACGCATATGGCCATGCATGTGTGAGTGCTTGTGTGGGAGAGCCATATGCTGCAAAATGGCAGCCCAGAGGGGGTGAGAAAGTGATAAAGATGGCTGGACTGGAAAGAGAGGGAAGGATGGGAGAGTGTGGACAATGAGGGAAGACAAAAAAGCGTGCAAAAGCATGAGAGAGAGATAGTTTTGAGACTAGATGGAGTATAGCGGAGCTGTCAGGGCGATGTGTGTCACACAGGGCAGATGAAACCTGACATACTCTGGCTATCACCCACTCCTCCCTCCATCAGTCTTGCTCTGCAGAGGAGAGCGTCCCTCTCAGCTCTTTTCTGGAGAGTGGTATTGACTGCGTCGGTTCGATGTTGGCTATTTCCATTTTCTCCTGCGGGGAAAGAGGAGACAAAGCAATAGAAACGGGATTTCACTTTCACCGCGGCCGAGGTTGAAACCAGAAACTCATCAGTCACTGTGACACTCTCTATCTTTTCACTTTCCCCACACTTTCCCTCACTCCTCCACTCTGCATGTGTGAGATATAGCTTTTTTATACACAGCTGAAACAGCTTCCAACACACACACACACACACACACAAATACACACGCACACCCACAGACACAATACTTTCTGTAGTTCATTCCCAGGAGGAGCCCTGATTGAAAGAAGGCATAAACAAAGCCAGGTACAGCAGTCCATCTTTACCTCACACACGCACACACATGCAAACCATACAAAACACACACACAGTGTGTGCACACATGTACTTTATGCACACATTCATACACATTTACATATATGCATTTACAAGCAGACGTATAGTGTCCACACACAGACATCTACATAAGGAGAGAACACACACACAGACACACAGAGACGCACACACACCTCTGAGCTCAGCTGTGTGGAATGAGGCCACTTTGAAGTGCTTAAAAAACGTCCTCCCTCCATCTCCACCACTATCCGGTCCCTGCGGGATGTCTGCTATGGCAACAAACAGCACACACACACACATACATTTACACACACACACACACACTCCTTATATTTGGTCTTCACAAATATGCATGCATGGATCTAAACATGCATCCCCACAAAGAACAGTGTCACCCTATGTGACCACAGCAGTGAAATCACTTCATTTTGATCCTATAGCATCTGACAGGAACATACAAACACACACACACACAGGCACACAGAAACAAAAAAACAACTTCATTTTTCAGCCTTGACTACATGATGTTGAACATGTGGAGCATACACTGAAATGATTTGGGGCTCTTTGGTATAAAGTAAAGGATAAGGTATTGCAAAGAATTGAAATAAACAATGGAACTACAATGAAAGTGTTTTAAAGGCTTTGAGCACTCAGCTTACAAAAACACTTTTCTAGTTGTATATTTCCAGTCATTTAATCTGGCTGAATTGATCCAAGTTCTGTCTGAGATTTCTCCCTCCATCCTCCATATATCTGTTACCTCCAAAATACAAGAACACAGTGTTAACACTTCTCACAGGATTTATTTCTGTTGCAGTAAGTAGTTCCAGTAACAAGCTTTGACTGGACATGACTTTTGTCATATTTTCAATGCTGTGAACACCATAAAAAAATTCAATTCACCTGAGAAATATCACAAATATCTCAAAATATTCTACTAGTGGTAAACAAAAATATATTTATTTGTAATTTGGATGAGCTGTCTCAAGTATTATCATATTATCATATTATCATATTATACTATCATATATATTATTACAATATACGATTATGATGATTAGTATACTCTCAACTTTACATTTACATTAACAATTTTTTTCTAGTTGTACATGATGCAAAATAGGAATAAATCAGTATTAAGATCAGAAGTTCAGCTGTCCAGTCTAAAATATTTTGTGTCCATGTTTGGACGATTCACAATTTACTTTTTTTTATTTTTTATCTCTAATTAGGCCACCTGCTTGTCTTAAAAGCGTTGATCTAATAAATACACTTTCTATACATAAACTTACTGATTTGGTTTAAAAAAAAAAAGCTGCTTAATACCGTTCTTTTGATAGCAATAACCTACACTTACAGGCCAGCATATAATTCTAATATCATTTTTTTATTTTAGACTATTTATTGTAACAAAGTCATTTTTTGTTTACTTCTTTACTACCACTACTACTTTACTACTTACATAGTATAACTTTTTATCACAAGTAATGTAATGCTACATTTTGAAATCACATCTGTTAGAGATTAAAATGAAAGATAACTTGAAAAATGAAAAATAGTGACGGAGTAACGGAGGAGAAGTGAGTCGTCTGATCAGCAGCTGCAGCAGAGCCGGGCTGAACTCCAGAGAGCTCTGTGTCCAGAGAGGTGACGCTCTGCCACCAGCTGACAGGCTGGAACATGCATGTTACATGTTAAATGTGTAGATTCACTGACGGTATGAGGGCAGGTTCAACCAGGGCAAACATTTAAAACAGCACAACAATGCAATAAAAACAGGGATGATGTAATTATGGGTTATTAGCATTATTGACCTCAGCATAGTTAGAAAAGGTCTCATCTACCTTAATCACTGGTGTAACACACCACGCGATGAGCTCTGAGTGCTGAGTGACCTAAATCATATTACAATGGGACAGAGAGGCTGAGTGGACTGGTCATTCTGTGCTTTGAGAATAATGAAAGAGGTTTAACTGAGCAGATTGTGGAGGACTTTGCAGTCCTCAGGTCTCACATGACATTCATACAGGTGGGAGCAACAACAGCAAGTCAGTGTCGAGTCTTTAGCTCTTTTTGTGTATTGTTCTTTTTACTGGTTCATTCTAGTGAAGCCAAAAGGAGGAAAGAGGTTAGCCCACGTTAGGGATAATAACTGGCTGTGCTGTCTATAGAAATGCCAATATATTTTAGTTTTAGACTTAAGAACTCTGTAGAGTGATGTTATTCAGTGTGTCATTTCTTTTATAGCAGTCTTTAATCTGAAAAGTAACATATATTATCACATTACCGCAACTGAACTTCTTTTTACTTTGAGCTAACTGATAATTGAGCTAATTGATTTGACTTCCTTTTCACACAAATCATTTTACTTTTACTTGAGTAAAAGTAAAGTAACAGTGTTACCTGAGAATAATATACCTCTTGCCATCCCTGCTGTTGCTGGACTCCAACACGTGACAGTCAGGGTACAGGACTTCACTGACCACCTGACCACTCTGCAGTTCTCGTTTCAGCTCTCAGGATCTCACTTGGTCTTAAATCACAGAACAGTGCCCCGGTCTTGATGTCTGCTATTTGTACTGTGATCAACCCTCATGCCCCCGTACACACATTCTTTCCTAACAAGCGAGCGGAGGTCGATACTACATCCTCTAATTCTAGCCTGCAGGCACACGCCACACCCGGCCTCAAATCAACTTTTGCCCCAGGCTTTTTTGGGGGCCCCGTCTGTCAGAGCAGGCAGCTAGTCGCCTCTATTTCACAGGTAATCTCTCTTATATTGACTTAATGGGTTCAGGCTCTGTAATAGAGGTCATTTAGTGCAATGGTTTAGTGCTGCAGAAGATTATGGGCCAGAGTGGGGCTTACCAATCCTAATGTTACATTTTAGCTGCAATTTGGGGATATTTACGCTTTTCCTTCAATCCCCGATCCCCCGCGGTCACCCCCTCCCAAAAAACCCCTGGAGTAGCACTCAAACAGCCCCTCGAGACCACAGATTTACAGGATCATCTTCCTGCGTGTGTGTATGTGAGAGAGTGGAGCGGTTTGCGGATGGCTGAGGGGTATAGATTGATTTGGTTTTGTTAGGCAGAGAGGATTTGCACCGCAGCGAAGCTTTAGCTCTTTTAAAGTCTCTCTCTCCCTCTCTCCCTCTCTCTCTCTCTCTCCCTCGATTCCCCCCTCTCGCTCTCTTCCTCTTTTCAATAGGGACGGGGAAGTAATTAACAGCTACTTAAATTCCCTTGATGGATTTTGTGGACAGAGGGGAGAGGAGATGGGGGCAGTGTGGTGAAAGACATGCTCTGTCCTCTGAAGCTCAATGCCGCCATTTGCAGATGGTAATTTTGTCCCAGAGATTTTTTTTTTAAGATTGGTTAGGAAAAAAAAATCTATTTCCTGATGTAGCATTATTCAGTAATGAATCAGAATAATACAAGAAGCTGCTAATGCATTATGAAAACCTCTTTGCATTTATGTCTGCTGCCATTGATTGCATCAAAATCCCCCCCCCCCCCCCCATCAGAGTGGTTCGGCATGGAGCTGCCCTGTCTCACACACATGCTTTTAATGCTAATCAATCCTTCCCCAGCATATTCTATATGTCAAACTCTATTTTCTGTTGTTTACTCTCTAACCTAAAACCCAATAGAGGCTAAACCGCTGACTTCCCCCTCCTGTTACAAAGTAAAATCAATTCCCAACATGTGGCTCATGATTCACGCCGCCAGCATAAATCAGCTTCCTGTTGACAAGTCCGCTCTTGTCAACAGGAAGCCAATGAGGTCTGCATTACTGTCCACCACTTTTTTTCACAATTAAAGTCAACCACAAGCATATTTCAGTCCTCCGATCAAACCGTAGTCCCCTGATGGGGACGGCAGCACTTCCTGTCACCGTGGCCCAGCTTCCTCCCTCTCCGGTCCCCCCTGTGCTGACGGCTGTGTCATGTGTGTCAGGCCTGCCAGATCAGATGTCCCGTGTCCTGCGCGGATATCAGACCAGACAATGGACCTCCTGCTGCAGGCGGAGAGAACGCCACCTACCCAGAAAGCATTCATTTCCCTTCTCGGGCTAATCCTCCATCCCAGGAGAGACGAGCGAGAGGCTAATGAATACAGAGGAGGAAATGTGAGTCTGCAAGGCACTGTTCAACGCCACCAAATGCTCATGTCTTTACGCACACACACAGTTTGGTTTGATGCATAGATGCATGGACACATTAACACCCCCCCACCCCACCCCCCCAAAAACACAAACACACTCACACAGATTTCTTTCCTCTCAACTGTTGTTAAGTAGTATAGATATTCAGTATAAGGTGCACAAACACACACACAGACACACACACAGTGTATTTGCTGTGTAAAATGTATCCAAGATGGGATCAGTGGTTAGATAAGTCTCATTATAAAAGAGTCTGATTATGGAACTAACATGGCCTACTTTCCAGACAGGTGTGTGTGTGTGTGTGTGTGCGTATGTTGCATAACCGTACCAATGAAATATTCACTGTCCATCAACCTCAGCTAACCTCGTGCTGTTACGCAGGCAGGAGCTTGAACACACAAATTTGACCAGAAGAGTTCTTAATTATATGTTTTTTTGTCAGTGTTTACCACAATGTCTTCAATATTTCCACATTTCAGTCACCATGCACAGTGTTTCATGATAATATGTTTACGAATTTAATTTCTTTTTCAAGTAAGATTAAAATGGGCTCGCTAAAATAAGTCATTATGACTAAAAACAAGCTTATCTTGTATTGTACAGTCATGTATTTGCAATGAAAGAGTGATGACCTTCTTACAAAAAAAAATTGGTAACTAACGAAACACCAACATACACAGCCAAAGTAACATTATGTAAATTTACATAATAAGAGAAAAAAATAGATACATGTTAATCTGTAATGCTTCGGTCTGTGCAGGCCTATTTTAACAATCATGAAAAAAGGAATAAACTTACATGAACATTGTACTTTTATTTTTGGATAAGTTAGTCTCAATTAAATCTACCGTTACATTTATTCAAATCTAGTTTTACAGATTCACTAATCTTCTTTCCATTCCCAGAAATTCCCACAGAGAGTGACCACTACAATAAAAAAAAACATAATTTCTGTGATTCTCCATCTCTCCCAAATTGCCTTCAACACTGTATTTATTTATTTTTACCCCTTACCAGAAAAATAAGCTTCTCTCAAAGTGCTCAGGTGATATCATAGTATTAGCTGTAATGTGAGGTGGCAGAAAAAGGAAAGAGTCTTGATTCTGTCAAACGGAGGGCTGACAGCTCTACGGCTACCTGTCCAGCCACAAGCCTGTAATCTGCCTCCATCAGGTGTCTGATAGCTCAGAGTATAAATACCCACCATTGCTGAGAGCCTGGCAGGGAAACGATCAAACCCAGCCCTCCTTACAACACACACACAAACACACACTCACGCACACACAGAACAGGCACACAAATATCTGGCAATCACAACAGCAAATGTTCTCAAAATAGAAGTGATAACTTCTACTAAAGCCAATATATAGATCCAGCAAAGTGTAGAAGGCCTTGGTAATGCTTTTAGGCCCTAACAGAAAAGGTGTGTATGTGTGTGTGGGGGGTACCAGGGCCATCTCAAGCTGAGGGACAGATGCCTCCCAACTGCCCTTCCCCTGGATCGATAGCCCTCGCTCTAGGTTTTAATTAGCTAATCAGTGGAACATGGGCTTTTAAGCGTGGTGGGAGAACGCGGCTAAAACCTGCCGTCAATACCTATTAAAATGGCCGCCTCAGCTGTGGCTGCGCAGGCAAGGCCATTGACTCACAGCCATTGTCTTTTATGGCATTCGAACCAGCTTAATGCTGCCATGAAACTCAGTGAATAGCTGGAAGGGCAGGGTGAGTAAAACAGCAGAGAATGGACAGAAGTATCTGCTCGTGGGCGGAGCACGAACTTGCATCAGTCTTTATTACAGTTATAGTCTCTGTGTGCAGAACACACACTGAGAAAAACATAATTCCGTGTTTTGCAGGTATCTAAGACTCTGCTGTGACTAATGACGCCACTAATCTTCAGCTTATTCTTCTATATTTTAGACAATCAAAGCATCAGTTTGTAGCTTTTAAGCTTTTTGGTGAGATTCATTTCCATCAGGCTGACGCAGATATGTTGACACCGGTCGGTTTACAAAAACAATGCTACACACTGAAATTAGTAATGCAACTGCACGCAGGAAACATGTTTGTTGGCTCACCAAGAAAAAGCAAAACCACACCCTGTGAATTCCGGCTGAATTGTCCCATGACTGGCTGCTGTGTGCACTTGTCACATGCTGTAAATACTGTACGAGAGGGATTAAGATGGAGTGACATGCGGCTGACAGACAGGCTGAGTATTCAGCAGCCACCATAAACTGTTTGGCTTATGAGTGTGTGTGCCAGAGGTCAGTGTGGGGATGAGTGTGTGTGTGTGTGTGTGTGGGTGGGGGGGGTGACATGTTTGTGTCCATATGCCTACGTGTGTGTGTGTGTCAGTGCATGTGAAAGTCCACGTCAGAGACCTTAATTTATGAGCAGAGCCACTGTGCTTGACTTTGTGCAATATATTTGTATATGCATGCCTGTGTGTGTGTGTGTACTGGCAACTTCCATGTTTACCTTGAGCTCAGGCCTGGAGGTGGCGTCTGAGTCTGGGTGACAACATACTGTTGGTTTTCCACCTGTGGTCACCAGTCAACTTCCACAACAGCACAGGGGCCTCCGGATGAAAACACACTGACTGGAGGGGGTGTGTGAGAAAAACAGACAGAGAGGTTATTAGTAGATCCTGTAAAGCAGGAACTTTTTATTGCAGGTGATGAAACTTAAAAAAAAAAAGGAAAAGAAAAGTAAACAAGATTCAGAGTCCAACCTGAATACCTGTGTGACACTTTCTGTTTCCTCTCTGCTTCCACACTAACCACTGACTATCTCTGGGACAACTCCCACGTGGCCACCGCTGGCCCGTAATTAGGCCTTAAGTTTGATTTAACTGCACTGTGATGATATGGCGCAGAGTTAGAAAAACACAACTGATGCAACCGAAGGCAACTGTTTAGTCTGTGACTGCTCAAACACTATCTGCATTCCCAACTTCCACTGAAATCATCCACACACTGCTGCATGTGTTCACACACACACACACACACACACACACACACACACACACACACACACACACACACACACACACAGGCACTTGTCTGGTGCCCCTACTGGAGAGCATAAGGTAA
>JBAJHX010000051.1:3616719-3630427 GCA_037176925.1 Amniataba percoides
CACACACACACACACACACACACACACACACACACACAGGCACTTGTCTGGTGCCCCTACTGGAGAGCATAAGGTAATCTGCTTTTGACAGCCTATAGAAAAACATTGTAAAGAGTCACTGAACATGTGAATACCCTGAAAGTCTGATACACACGGACTCTTTTCATTAAGTGCACTAATGAGGTAATTCCAGTTTAAAGCCCATTATTTCTTTCTGAGTTTCGGCCCCTTTGCCCCCCTTTTTTTTTTTAAATAAGAAGAGCTGTTCATAGAGACAGGAAAAAGGAGTGTTTGGGTTTAAGCTAAAGATGTGGATTATTATAACAGTCTGTTGTGCATTAAATGTGATACCTGCTGTCCTATTTGATTTGATGTTATTCCCACAAATAACAAACTAATTGACTTGTTTATATTTGTGTGTGACCAAATTAACAGGGTGTCACATCGTGATAATGACATCATTTTAGGGCCATCAGTTGAACCTGAGTCATCATTGCTGTCCAAAGAACAAAGTTCAGATGCAAGCTTATGGGAATCTTGGTTTTATTACAAGCTTTCAAACAAGACACTGTCACTGTAAGACTTGACTGAAAATTGAAACCTTTAGACTTTGTCAGGTGACACAAAACACTGTTGCGTGCTGAGTTTTGTTTCACATATTGCAGTCTGACTCCAGTTACACATCAAAGAATAAATGCCTGTAGCAATCTGGGATAATATAATATATATAATCCAGCATACTTGAAGGTTGGTTGGTTAGAAAAAAAATATTGTAAGATGTATTCTGAAGGTCTTGTCTTAGCAGACTAATTACACTGTTCTTGTTGGATTAAATCCTTTCCCCCAAAGCAGCAACAGCTTAAGCAGGAGGTTTTGCTAAAAGGCTCAGACTGTCTTTTGTGGCCTCAGAAGAAATGTTTCTCATTCGACAAATCCACTTTGTTATCATGAAGACGGCTGACCTTCAAATGTTGTGATTTAAGTAACTCCCAGATCCACTTTATATATAGTTTATGGCCACATTTTTTCAAAGGTCCTTGCAGTGCTTTGTTATAAGTAAACATGTGTAAAAAATGAAGAATTTTCTGGAAAGAAAGCACTTTGTCACAGCACTTTACTTATGATTGAATGTGAAAAAGAGAAGAAAAAAGTTTCAATTAGGTTTTTTTGTCATAGTTTCATACACCCATATATAATTGAAATCTATTAATTATCTAAACTCATTTTGCAATCAGTATCTGAAAAACTGCTACAATCATTTCAACACAATTATTCATCGCCAGTGCAACATTTAACACATGAATTAAAGGAACATATTAAAAATTATATCTAAAAAATGTAATTCAATACGGTTTCTGTCACCACACTAGCACTATTTTTTTTTTAGAAATGCACACTCTTTGCTCTGCTCCAGCATCCACCTGCCACAGTGCATGAGATCACCAGCACATTACCACTTTAGAAATCCACAGCTGCTTTTATGAGGTGCGATTGCTTGGCCCTGAGAACTCGGGGGAATTCAATATTTTTTCAAAGGTATAATACACACCGGTATCGAGCAATAAAAGAAAGAACAACAAAAGTGTCCATTTTCTCCAGAAAAGAGCGGAGAAGGAGGAATATGAGGGAATTGGACAGAGAGGAAGTGTGTGACTGTGTGTGTGTGTGTGTGTGTGTGTGTGTAATTGTTCAGTGCTTTAATATGATGACACCAGGCCGGCCGAGGCCATTATCAGCCTTGTAGACTGCTCTGAACACAGACAGAGAGACAGAAAGAGAGAGCACCCCCACTTTAATAAAAGGGGCCCTTTGCTGTTGTCTGATTAGAAATATCATTTCCTGACGCCCGTCTCTCTCTCTCCATTAAATCAGTTGGAGCTGGGCAGGGACTGTAGACTGTATATAATAAGCTGCAGGGAATGAGGACTGTAAAATAACTGAGGTGATAGACAGGGAGCTGCCACAGTGCCTGATGCCATGCACAGGCTAGCAGGCGTTCACACACATGCACACACACACACACACACACACATGTATGTGCACACACATTTACACTCCTACTGTGCACTTGCAAAACCTGGTGAGGTGCAGGCGCTTTAATCTAAATCGTCTGCCTCTGCTTTGATTTGCCTCCATGAGTTTAATCTGCTTCCTCTTCAGCCTGTCCCTCAAAGAAAACACAGGCATAAATAAACCAACAGCTTTCAGCGGGACGATACACACACACAGCCGGCCACACACACACACACACACACACACACACACACACACACACACACACACACACACACACACACCAGGTGACCTACATAACAAACCTGATCACCATCATTAACTGCAGTATCTCCTGGTTTCGTGCTCCGGTGTAAATCACAACATTATTCATGTATTCACACTGTTAGTGAGATGATTGTCATGTAAAGTGTATTCCAGTGTGACATGGAGCTGTTTTCTTTCATTGCCTTTTACCGTGATTGTTACCATCAATTAGTATCATCATAATTATGCATGAGGCTAATTATCATGTCATTTTTCACATGTGGATGTTAGTATCACTGCCACAGCAAATAGATAACGATTACTATTATTAAATGCTTCATCTCTGTATGGGTGTGCGAGTGTGTGTCTTTGCATGATTACATTATCAGCACAAGGAGAAATGGTCGTTTTGGAATGAAACAGACACTCCTTCCCAGCTGAGTGAGGGAGATGGCCTGATAAGTAGGGAGGTAATAAATAGCCCGATCCTGCCGAGAACAGCATGCAGACAGCGCACACACACACACACACACACGTTCCCTCTTTCTGACTCTCTCTCTGTTCGGCCCCTGTGGCCAAAAAGGCATCTGCTGCTCATGCTGATGTCATCTGGAGATAATAACCAAGCCCAGCGTGCCATCGGGCCACAGCCAGCATCTCAGACCCCCTCCACGCTGCATGGGCTTACTCCGATCTGGCAACCCACATCTGGGGGGGGGGCGAGGACCAGGCAATCCCAAGCTGGGAACTGAGGGGAGGGGATGCTAGAGACATGCAAAGCATAGCCGCTGGGCTGGAGGGGCACCAACAGTGAACAGTTAACAAGTTACTCTCGGTGTGTTTGGGGTCTGGCGGCCGACAACTGGAGCAGATACACAGTTTTCTTCCCTGCTACGAGTGGACAGCCTCAGTAACCGTACTGCCGAGGGACAAAGCCAACACGTAACCAGGAACACGATGTGGGTTGTTGCCTCTGGTATTGCTAAATGATTGTGTGTCTATATCACATTTTTTTATTTCCACTGTGGAGTTAAACCCCCCAAATTAATTCATATACATTTTTAAATTCTTTAATGGGATGATACAGGAATTTCATACATGCCAATGATCTACCATATTAATCGGTCACAGTATATACAGTACTCCAGTTTCTCCTGTTTTAGCACTGAAGACTGATGAGAACTTCTTATTCTACACTGTCTGACAGTGCCACATATATTTTTTAAGAGCTTCTTCCAACTCTCCATTAACAGTAAATGATGATGGCACACTGATCAAAATGCACGACTTCACACAGAGTGAAATGCTGAACGTGTGTGTATGCATGTGTGTATGTAGAGATGTGAGTTTGGCCTCAGTCGTTTCAGCCAAAGGCCAAAAACGTCATGTGTTTGAGTGGCAAAGCTCTTAAGTGGCTGTTGTAATTCCGTATGACTCTTGTCCAACAGGAGCAAAGGAAGAGACTCAGTTACACTATTAGTGTGAAATTACAGCTAAATATCAATATATGCTGATTAGTGTAGTCATGATGATGAAGATCCTCTAACTTTAACAAAACACTTATTCTAACTTTGATCTTTCCCTGAACCTGACTGATGAATAAATATTCTGAAGATCAATGACAATGTGACCTCTCTGGCTTTTGTCTCAGGTTGGCTGATGTGATCGCTCTCTAACATGGCGCCAAGGAGAAAAGCACCACACAGACAACTGGGTCAGAGGGAATCTGTAGAACAAAGCCTGGTGCTGGTAGGCCTTATAATATTTAACAGTAACGTAATGCTCACATATGCAGAAGCCAAAGAAAAGGTGATACAGGGTTTCTCTTTCACTCATTCTGAAACACATTATATAAATCTTAACCCTGCAAAGCCTGAACCATGAAATAATTGTGTGTTTATTGAATCTTCTGCAAATAGAAAAGACATTAATCATTAGTTTGCACATATAGGTTTTAATTTGTATAATTTCCTCAACATTTTGCATTTTTATTTATTTTTTGGCTATTTGGTATTTTCCAGCATTTTGATTTTATACATCATGTTTTTCAGGGAAAAAAATATCACGCTGATGATGTAGAGGTCTGCATCAAATATGATACACTTGGTGTTACAGGGTTAACTTTGAGTTAGTGTAGTGTGTATGTATTTGTGTGTATATGCAAATGAAAAAGCTTTATTTGTCTCATACACCATTTTATAACCGTTTCCACAGAAGTCGGCCTTGTATCCTCAGTGGAGTTTTTCCCCCCTGCAGAAGCACGTATACACACACACACACACACACACACACACACACACACACACACACACACACACAGACACACACATAAATGCACCCAGAGCGTCATAAATGCACTGTATGCAGACACACTGGGACCTTCACAAAGGCACACACCCACACACAAAGACCCACCTCCAGTATGTGCGCAATGTTCATAATGCCCCTAATGTACAGCGCCCACAGACAGACACACACACAGCTCAAGCTGACATTACGTTACCACAAGGTTGGCCACTCTCGCCATAATTCACCTTGCCAGAGTCCTCTGTGGGTTAGTAAATCTATCTCTGTACATGATCACAGTGAGGTAAGAGCACGGTATCTGTTCACCGCCCTGATGCGCTGAAAGGGGCTGAAACAAGAGAACAGAACCGAGGAATTGAGTTACTTTGGACAGGATGGCTCCCTTTCCTGCCGCCCACCTAAACTGCGGTCCATTATAGGAGCTCTTAAAGGAGCTAACAGGCGTCAATCTGCCCATTTGGACAGCAGCGAGTGGGAGGACTATTAAGTGGCTGCCTGGATGGCCTCTCCTATTGTCTTCCTCTGTTTCTCTCCCACTGACACACTCAACCTTTCCCCTGCTCCGTTGTTTGCCTCTCCAGTTTCTCCTTTTCATTGTTATTTATATTTTGCGTCAGTCTTAATTACCTGACCCCTTAATTTCTTATATGCTTCAAACTGCCCTCTTTAATTCTTCGTCTGTCTTGCGCCTCCCATCTCTTTCTATGTCTGCCTGTCTTTCCCTTCATCTGGCGCTCTCTCTGTCTGTTTCTATCTGCGTCTCCTTCTCCTCTCAGACCTGCTTGTCTGCTATCTGCGAGCGTCAACCCCTCTGTGTCTGTGGAGGAGTAGGAAGCCTTGAAGACGAAGAAATCAAATTGTCTGCTAGCATCTAATTCCCCCCGACATCCACTTCAGCCTGGCTGTCTTTACCCGCATCCTGGAGGGAGGAGGAGAGGAAGGGGGGTGGGTGGATGGAGGATACAAGGGGGGAGGCTGTGGAGGTAGCAAGGAGTGGGGTGAATGTGTGTGTGTGTGAGAGTGTACAAGAGAAAGTGTGTGTGTGGGGGGCAGTTGGCTGGAGGCGGATTCTGACTCCCTGTGCTTCTTGTCAGATCGAGCGTGGATCAACCTGAGGCTCAGACCTCACCTAAGCAAGAATTTACAACACAAGAGCACATGCACACACATGCCGCACACACATAATATATACAGTATAAACACCACCCTTGCACACACTGCTACACTTCTTCCCGACAAGGTCTGGACAGCCTTACAAACAAGCATTCAAGGTAAAAACTACTGGATCCTCCTCTTACGACAGCAAAGGATTCACAAAATCTTTAGTCTGCGTTCATACAAATCAGCTTGTACATAAATATGTGAAGGTTACACATTGTTATATATGGAGTCAGAGCTATACTGGAGGGCTTATTCACTACAGAAATGTTCAACTTAATGCCCTTCACCTTTGATATTTTATCGGCCAGCACATACACAGCCATACAAATGTTATAAGATATATCTAAAATTGCTTTACTTTAAATCTTTTGTCTAGATAGACTTTTCTATTTTGCAATGCCAAGAAAAGACGACCAAATGCAATAAAAGAAACCTACCTAAGACTTTCTCCATTATTTAAAAAATGCTTGAGGTTGGTTGAAAGTGTGCAGGCCTCCATTACTTACAGAGCTCTGCAGCATATGATTGCATGTCACAGATGTGCAGACTGAAAGGGGTCTATTAAGTAAATACATCAACAGTTTAACATGCAAATTATGTACATCCAGCAATTTGTCATTGTCAGAACTTATTGATGTAGAGTGTGTGTACTGAAATAAAACAAAATACAGATATGCTGTAAAAGTAGTGGCGCTGGGATAAAGGTGTAGCTCCAGTGTAAATGAATACATCCTCACACTGGGTTTTTCTAATTTAACAACACTCATCATTAGATGCTTCCCATGTCTTTGTCTGAAGGGTTCAGCTCAGGTTGCTTCTGTAACAGACTCCTCGACACATTCATGAGAGGGTTCATGTAACGGTTGATCCCTGCATTGAGACAAAACCCATGAAATGAGGTAATAACAGGAGACCTCCAGTCTCGTCATTATCTCTGCTTTACTGTGAGTAAATGACATCATTATCAGGGGGTATTGATTGTCTTCTGGCTGGGTGACAGCAGGTCAGCTAATAGATGGTGGTTATTCCAGCCGAGGCCGTACCTTTATAGACTGGAGAGAGCTCAAGACCAACACATTAGCGCTTCAGCGGAGACGGGCCGTAAACTACAAGATGGGATTATCGAACATAACGTTGACACTGTGTCTCATATAAGTATAAAGAGTTTCTGAAGAAATGATAAAAGCAAACTGCTCGTGCCTGCAGTACAGTGCTGAACAAAGCTCAGCTACTTCTGCAGCTGCCACAGCCTGCACACAAAGACACAACTGTGCTCATATACCGTCTGCACACACACACACTTTACATTTAATGTGAGCTTTCTTTACCATACAACAGCCTTTATTATCCAACCTCACCTTTATTTATTTCTTATCAACTGTGCCTCTTTCCCAATGTCCTACCTACTGTTACATACATTTTTAATAAAGCCTTTTTCCCTTTTCTCTCTGTACCTTTTCCACCACTGCTCCTCTATTTAAAGGGTTCTTCTAATCCTTCTTTTCCTTCTTTTCCCAGCTGTGGGTTATTTGGCCGTGTAGGATGGTGCTGCCAAGTGGTCGGGCCATCACCGCAGTGACTCTGACCCTGGCATTGTGCATCTCTGACTCTCTGACCTCTGGGCACAATGGCTCCACTCACAGCCCTCCAGCCCGCCTCAGCGCTCACTGCCAGCCAGAGAATAGAGGGGGAGAAAAGAGCAGGGGTGATGGAGCTGGGGCAGGGCGAGAGGAGGGGAACCAGGGAGGGAAAGTGTGTGCGTGTGTGTGTGAAAAAGTCAGTGAAGTGTGGCGAATGAAGCTCTATAGCCTCTGTTGTAAAATACACATCACACAAACATCAGAATGCCAGGGAGCATTTTCCATGGATGAATGAAATTTTATGTATTCTATATCTATGTATCATTTTATGAACATTTCCTTATATTAATTGTGATGTCTGTGCTGTATTTTTAGAAAGGAGGGGATCCTGGCTGAAATTGAAAATAACACTCTTGGTCTGAACAGGAATGTGTGCAGACAAGTTTATAGGAAATTATCTGCAGCGTCGACGAGCAGAAGCCAAACAGCCTGTATCTGTCTGTTCCCATTCGCTGTCATTTTCTCTTCTGTTTTATTGACCTTTCATTTTCAAACGCAAATTTGATTTATGAGATTTGCGTCGTAGGGGGTTTATTGCTGGCGTTCTCAGTGTTTCCAAATTAAAAGTCATTACTCATTTATGAGTGTTTTACCGCAAACAAGATGATACATTTACGACTTCTTCTGAGAAAAGTCGATGGGCCTGTCGCGGCAGGTCCAGAGGGAAGATGCCAATAAAGTCCATTCAAACAAGACATTTCACCAGCAGAATGCAGCTCACACCATGTTTCTATTCTCACATAATGATATCAAGCATAAGCCCAGTGTCACACTTGTGCGGTCAAACCTTTTTTTTTTTTTTTTTTTTTTTTTAGTTGTGTCTGATTTAAATAAACAGCAGCTTGCACACGAGCCTTTTTAAACAGCTCTGCCAACTCTGCTGACAACCGCTCACTACAGATGGTGGCATGCCAAAAGTTGCAGAAATCAGTTTTAATGTGCTATATAATGTGTATTCCTGACTACTGGATGGAATATAATGTCTGAAGCTGCTTTAAGGCCAGATCACAGCTGTCTTTTTGTACAAGTGAGCTGAAACACTGTTGTTAATGCAGGATCTACTTATGTACACATTTTAGTTGAGGAATGTTGGAGGACTTTGAGAAGTATAATGGAGTTACTTTCACGTTAATGTAACAATAACCAGAGCTCCCCTCCCTTGAACTGTTTTTTTCATGTTGCTGCATATCCAACTGAGAACAAAACACATCCAAAAAGAACAAGCATTTGATAAATTGAGCTTGAAATGAAGAAATACGAGCAACAATTGTCTGATGAACTACAGGTAATAGTGGAAGTAATTATTGCAGCTGTAACGTAGTAATGAAGAATAATGGTCGTTGAGTCATGTTAATAATACTGACTTTCTGTTGTACACATCAACTCAACAAGCAGCTATGAGCAGTCATTACTTTAACCACCGAGGGACTAGCAGTCTTTAAAGTTTAAATGTGCTCATTAGGGGCTTTAAAAAGCTGGTATTACCTCCTAGTAATCAGACAGGCAGTCAGACATCATGCAGTTCATGGCCAGCAGATTGAAATGAAACTCACGTTGTTGTGTTTGTTTGTGGTTACTCTCGCTTGCTCTTGTTTTCTCTTTCTGCTGTGTGTCAGTCAGGGAACTTTAGTGTCTCTGTTTTTGCTGGGTTAACAAACAGTTTCTGTCCACAGGAGTGTGAAGCACTTCAACTTGTTTTGCAGCTTTTTAATTTAAATTATTTTTGCATGTTTTTCGTACAAGTATTCTCATTTGCCTCCCGGCTTGCATCAGATGTTCTACTTATTCTCTGGGTTTCAACGTCTCTCTTTTGCTGCAGTGTTTTGCAGTGTTTCTGAGTCTAACTTTTTGTGCTTTTCATTTTTAAGCACGTTGTGTTTGTGCCCTTAAGCCCCACTATATTAAATGTGTCTAAGACGTATGCACGTTACACATGCATGTAGGCTGCTGGTATAATATTACAGTGACGGTGACGAGAGGATTAAACACAGTATGTCCTATTTTTTCACATCACTGTAATACTACATTTGACATTTACCTTTCTGGCTACATGTTACAAAATGAGAACGTAGGCAAACACCGGGCTGATCTGTGAGGCTACGTGTGTGCCTTCAGGGTTCAAAAAGAAACCAGCGATGATAGAGGCCAGATTAGCTGTTGATACTCCGATTGTGTACTAAGAAACTGTTGACTGAGCAGAGTTCCCATGAGGGCTTAATCCATGCTGGTACAGAGAGGCCGGGCTACCCTCAAGGTGAGCTCTGTGTGTGTGTGGCGGGGGGAGACAGACTGGTATGACTCGCACATGGGTTTGCAGCCACTCCTATGTGACGTGTTTCACACCATGCAGGGTCATCAGAGGGTCAGCACTCTGCAAAGAAAGACAGAGAGATGTTTGTGCTTCAAGTTTAAATATCATTCTCAACAACAACGGCAAAATATCAGAAAGATTTTAACATCATTTGTGTTTTTTGCCCCTAAATGAAATGTTTTCAAATGAGCTTAAATATCTGAGTCTGTGGCCTCCCTCACATCATAATCTAAACCACTATTTAATACCTTATCACGGCTGTCTGTAGAGGCAGTAGGCATCTCTTTTCAATGGAAAAACTAAAACTAAAAGCTAAAAGCTCAACCTCCAGAGACAAACAATAGAAACAATAGAAACAATAGAAACTAGCAGGTAAAGAAAGAGCCAGACATTTCTCTCAGCTGGTGGAAAACAAAACAAAGCTAAAAGGCAGGTGAATATTGCAATTTCATTTGTCAGGCGGACCTGACTCAAACTTAATGTAATGCTGCTCTGTGTCTGCTGGATGTGTAACTAGGCAACCACTGCGATAAAAACTTAATGAAATAACAGGTATCTCTTCCACTTGCTAGAAAATTACAATTTGCCTCTGATCATAGATTCACTCACTTCTTCCTCAGACATTAAGAGGTTTTCTCAGCAATGAGCAGTAAATTGAGATTTAAACACAAAGTCATCACTTTAATAACAGATATGGAATTGCTGTAAGAAGTTCTATAAGAACAGCAGAACAGCACCGTGTACATAATTTTTTACTTTGCATTGTGAGCATTATTTAGGAAATTGTAATACACTATGGAGTAATTACGTCGAGATTTGGGCACAGCCAGGGTTTGTCTCTCAAGCACAGTCTGTACATGCACAGTCCTTGGAGAAACTCTAACCAGGCTAAATAAGTGAAAACACCTGGGTGGGTCGACCGTGGCTGCAAGCCGATGGTGTTTATTGCTTACCAGTGGCAACCAGGAAGGAAAAACCATTGTGTGCTAATTATTGTAGAATAAAATCCCAAAGCCAAATCCAATCCTTTTGTTTATTAGCCATGTTCAGTTTTAGTTCAAATGTCTTAGAGAGGTAAAAGTGTTGCAGGATTTTTATTATTCTGAGGTTTTTATTAAAATTGACTCTTCCCCAATTGATAAAAATGGGTTGGACAAAACATTAGAAACATCTTTCAATACAAGGCACTGAGGCCTGATTTTTATGATACTGTGCAAGTAAAATTCTACAAGAAAACAAAACCCAGCATTTATTGCAGCGAATGTTTCTGCCACTTTTTCTTCTAAAAAATGTAACAGTCCTGTGCTGTAGAGCGGAGCCCTTTTGTTTTTAATTAATGTGACAGTTTTACTCTCACATCAAGGGGAGAGGAATCTGGCAGCGAGAGGCGTTTCTGACCGTAGTATGAAATCGTTCACACTCGCAGCACACAAAGACGGCTCCTGGCTGTAAATTTCACACAAAAAGACACACACACACACACACACACACACACACACACACACACACACACAAAACACACAGTCACATGCAAACACACACACACACACACAAATTCACTGTGATTTAGAGTAATTGCAAATAACAAGCCTTCTGCTCTGACATCCAACCTCTATCAATTAAACATCAAATATTCTCCCCAGTTTTGCTGCCAAACACATTCTTCTTTGCTTTAATCCCAAAAGCTGAAACTCAACCCAGTTAAAATGCCAGTGGAGAGCGAGCAGAGAAGAGAGAGAGAGCGCTAGAGACAGGGGGAATCAAAGCATGTTAATCGAGCCCTACAGTGCAGTATGTCGTGTGTGTGTGTGTGCGTCTTTTAGTGAGACAGTACCAGGAAGAGAGTGGGAGCCAGAGTAGATGTGCATGTAATCATTTTTATTCTTGAACCCCCACTGCTCTCTCTCTCTCTCTCTCTCTCTCTCTCTCTCTCTCTCCCCTCTCTCTCCAGCCGAGCTTTATCTGTCTCTCTCTCCCTCCAAGTCACTGTCCATAATGCACTCTGACAACACACAAATCACTGGAGTGGTTTCCCGGCAACAGAAGGAGGGTTTGGGATTTTGGACCCTGATGGAGCCAAAAACGTCTTCCAGGAGAGGAAATTGATTCAGTGGAAGTCTTAAAAAAATCCTTCAGATCCAGTCAATAATCACCACCAGATAACAAAAAAAAAGAGGGAGAAGGGGTGCAGGGGAAGGGGAGGGAGGAGAGGACATTGATTATCCTTGTTCTCTGCTGCCCAGTACACACAGGCAGTAAAATCAACAGCTGGGGGAAAGCCAATGAAACAGCATGACAGTCTGATGAAAGACAGTGGTGCTTTGGGCTTGTGGTCAGAAATCAAAGTGTCCCCTCTCATCTCTCCCTGCTCTTCCCTCTCTCAGTTGGAACCATGTTTTCCTCTCCTAACCACTCCCTCCAGCACACATTCATTTCTCTCTGCCTCCACCCTGTGGCCTCTATCGGCCGTGGCAGCTCTGTGCTCTAACTCCAAATCAGTAAATGTGACAGGTCAGAGAGAAAATCCAAAGAATATGTACACGTTTTACCCGGTGCCACTTTATACTAACGTCCAACTAATGACTGGCTGTTAGGTAGTATTAAAGGTTTCCAAACTAGTAATAATTCCCTACAGTGTAAAATAAAACACATTTGAGTTGCCAGTTTTTGAGCACAATGCTAATAAAGGATCCTCATATTGATTATTATGTCCTTCATAATCAGGCAACCTGGTATGCTTTAATCATTTGTTTACTTTAACAGGGTTTTACTGAAAAGAACCTGTAAAGCATCAATATGTGATTTATAACATTCATTAAAATCACAACACTTCACACACTCTCTAACCATGCCCAGTCGCCAGGTATTACTTAAAGTAGCATTGAAATATAACTTGATCTTTGAAAGGGTAAAGTGTAAAATACAACAATAAATAAACAGGAAATAGAAATAGAAATATCCTAGTTATTGAAATTAGACAATTTTTCACTCCAGTGATTTGTGTGTTGTCATATTTGTCAGCATTTAAACTGACAAATATGAAGAAGTATGAGCATAATTTCATGTCTTCTTTAAGTCTGCACATTCAAAACTAATCTAACATTTAATGTGAATACAATATAATTCAAATCAAACCTTCATATTCAGTGTTGATATTATAAGATAAATTTGACATTTCAGGTGTTCCACCTCACTGTCTGTGATGCAGTACAGGCTTGTAGTGACTCAGACATTACACGGTGCTTACATGCCTCACACTGTAAGGCAGGTGGGCGTGTGTTGAGGCCTGAGGGCAGAGTGTCAATCACCCGCAGAGCTGTCAGGCTGTAACTGAAGGCCTCAGAGTGGGAGAAAAAAAAACAAACACTTTACTGGCACCCAGCTGCATTAAGCTCCAAAAATTTAATCTCTTCAGTGAAATTAATTTGACGAGCTTTGAGCTAGTTCACAGGACAAACACAGCCCAATTAAGCTAGAAGAATGTTTTCTGTCCGTGAAGCTCCAGCTGCAGCTTCAGCAGGTGAACCGTGAACGCTGGTTACATGAAGTCAGTCGCTGTTTGAGTCCGTCTGGAGGCGTTTTTCTCCTCAAAATGTCTAAATATTCTATTGTGTTCACATTCTTCTATCTCATTTAAACTAACAGCTCACATTTTCTGTCCTGTTAAGAGTCTTAAACTGACTAAAGACAATCTCTACAGGCTGTAAGCATAAAAGAGCACTTACATATTTCTAAAACAAAAACAGTCACTATATGAAATGTAGTAATTTTATTCAAAGATAGATATTTTCTTTATGCTTTTTATATCACTGTTGCTCTGAGAAGCTCATCCTGCTTTAGTTTTTTTTCTTTTGATCTCAGAGATCGCTGCTTTCAGGCCTCTTTTCTGCACCTCGGCGGCAGCATTGGTGTCTGTGTTTACTGCAGAACCTCTTTGTGCTTCTCTTGGAGGGTCTCAGGTCATTACTCAATGTGTGAGTGCTGCAGTCCTGAAAATGCAGCAGCGGATGGTCCTCCTGCTCTGCGTCCT
>JBAJHX010000051.1:3630527-3642611 GCA_037176925.1 Amniataba percoides
TCTCAGGTCATTACTCAATGTGTGAGTGCTGCAGTCCTGAAAATGCAGCAGCGGATGGTCCTCCTGCTCTGCGTCCTGCTCCTGCTCTGCGTCCTCCTCCTGCTCTGCGTCCTCTTCCTCTCCTTTCTCCTCCTTCTCCTCCTCTGTCTGCGACTCGTCTGGGAACAGGAACAGGTCGGGTTGTTCAGGTTGTCCCTCTGTGGGGGGCTCAAATGATGATGTGGGGGGCACGCAGATCTTTGAGGCCACAATCTTTCCAGGAAGCAGCACATATTTTCCCTCCACACATGGAGCTGGTCCATAAGCTGATCAACATTCATACACAAATGACAGTTACTGTGACGGTCAGGAAAATGTGCCACTGAAGCCTTTTATCATACAATATATAACAAGAATGTTTTGCAAATCAGATGCTCAGCTCAAGTTACCTGTCTCATTTGGTTTCATCTGTTTTTTAGGGGAAGGTTATGTGATCCAGAGAAGTTTGCTTGTCAACCTGTGACTAAGAACAATCAGATGGGCAGTATCCTTTGAAGAATAACAAATTATTTTTTAAACTCACATAAACACATTGTCAGATTTTACCTTGGAGAAAAAAAGGAAACTGAATTAGATCTTCATAATAATCATATATCAATAAAACCTTTCTTTTCGTGATGCATCTTATATGACAGAAACACTCACTTTGTGCATGAAGGACGACCTTTCCTTATAAAAGTCTAGACATTCTGAAAAGACAAAAAATCATACCTTAGCTTTCTAGATTAATTAAATATGTTTACTTTCAACTAAAAACACAAGATTTCCTGTCTCTTTAAAATATAAGCTGAATGAAAGTCATTTGAATCATGTTAAGTTAACTGTATTTAAACAATCAAGTCATTTCTTCATTACACACACATTTGAATTCCCTTATTAATAAGACACCAGGGTTTGCTCTTGCTATTCTAAAAGATAAAATTTGTGTTTGGGAGAAGTGTCAGTTGATACTAACCTTCATTATGGTTTCTATTATTTTGATTGTTAGGATAAGAAACAAGCTTGACTTACATTAATGTATTAGTTCCAGCTCTCAAACAATGAAAAATCTGATATGTGTTGATATTGTTCTTTAAAATTGCTGATATTGAATTGATTCCACTGCTCCTGTACTATGTGAAATATAGTAGTTAATTCAAACACCCACACAAACATTGATAAATGGTGCTGTAATGCCAACATGTTCCATGAAAATGATGAGTTTCACACTTGACTGAGGTTCATGTAAATATTGCTACATTTTTATTCATGTGGACAGTGAGACACACTGGAAACAGAAATATTATAACCTTCATTACAGAAGAGTACAGATCTGATAACAAACTCCACAGAAATCCCCAGAGGACAGCAGGAATACATTTTGAAAAACTGACTGTTTAAAAAACGTACTTCAGTAAAACCTGCGACTTTCTACAATCACAGATACCATCATCACATACCAACACTGACTGAAAAATACAAAAACAGGAGATGGTTACAACAGACCCGGAGTGTACACCATATTGTAGAGGTACATCATTTCACCATGTTTTAATGATACGTTTGTTTTTAGTGGATACCTTTGCTTTGCTTGAAACAAACACCCTGAAAAAGGGAGGCAGCACAATGTAGAAAAATCTTTCTACTACAGTGAGGAATGATACAGCTCCATACAGTCTTTAAAATACAGAACACATTGTGACAGCACTTATTCCACCCAGTTACTCATCACAGTATCACAGATACATACTCATGTTTACAAAGACAGTTCTTGTAAAGCTTGTTTATTTATCATGTTTTTTTAAAAAAAAAGTCTTTTCAGAAATAATAACTTTTTATATTCTGAAATCTCTCCCTGTTGTCTTCTTCACCACAGGTCAGGCTCCACCCACACGATCTTCTTCTGCTCCTCCCAGATGATGGTGCGCAGGCTGGTCAGCAGGGAGGTCTGATCACACCAGGAGTCCGGAGCCACGCTGTGATACAGACACGGCAGCTTGTCCAGCAGCGGCTCCTCGCTCATCGAACACGCCAGCAGCTGCTCTTCTGACTGGCCGTGGCGCTGCAGCTTTGACCTGGAAGTGTAGGAGGAGGGATGGATGATGAACTGCAGCACCATTTTTGTGTGGATTTTTGTTTTTTTGTTTGGTTATTGGTGGTTTGGTTGAGGGTTCTTATTCATAACTGTACATATTTTTTCTTTATAGTGAAATTTATTAAACATCACTTTAAGAGAAGTGAATAACCTGGCTGACATGGAGCGTCAGGTTTGGATGTCAGGCCTCAAGCCTCAGAGGAAACAGGTTTCACTTGAGATCTAGTCTGAACTGTCAACAATGGTGCACAGAGAGATCCTCACAGAGGGCAGACACACCGGCTTTTCCAGTGGTAGCAGCGTAAATAGACCAAAACACATGCTGATGTTTCTTTCTCCAGTGGAAAGATCTCTCTGTTCTCATGCTGCTGCTAATTCAGTCTACAACACAAGAGGTTTAGTGTTGTTTGCTGTGGCTGAATGACATTTGAAGACAGTAGGATTGAACTAAAATCACACACCAATATTATGTAACAGTTTATTCAGAGGGAGGATTAGTCCTTTCAAGTGGACCACTTCATGCAAACAACTTTAAAGGATGCAGTACAGAGGAGAACAATATCCACTGTATGCTCTTAATAGATCATAATCATTGTATTACTTTTCCTATCAGGTGTTTTTACTATTCAGTCATAGTTAAAATCAGTTTCTTAGTTTGGAACAACAGGTAAACACACATGTATTATTTAAGGAGAATCAATGTAAGATTGTTTGTGAAGAAAAGTAATTACTGAAGGAAACTGGAACAAAAGACGATACATGATCAAAGAGATCAGAATTACGACTGAGTATAACAACCAATCAAGAGAACGTGTTTGTTTCGAATGACTTGTCCTCTCCCTCTTCACAGAGTCTACCTGTATCTGCCTCAAACGTGACCCGTCTCTGGAGCGGTGAGACTATGACAGGTATCAGCCAGGCCATCAGTTGAACTCTGTCCTGTGCAGTTATTATCTAAATGTGATAACAGTGTCATGAACAGCGAGGTGAAGAAGAAGAAGAAGTAGGAAGTTTTACCTCAGTTTACGTGCGCTGCGTGCAGATTGGCCGATGAAGACGATAATGGGGAAGATGTCGGCCCGGTGCAGCCGACGAACACAGTCCAGCCCCAACGGCAGCACACAGTGGATCCCCTGTAGGATGAGAAAGAATAGAGTTTTTTAAAATGAGTATGATTTAAGATATGTGCTATTAAGTGAAATATCGTGATGATCACCATCTATGAATGTGTTTAACATTAAAATGAGTGTAACTTTTTAATTTGCAGAATTTTTTGTAAACACCAAAATGGTAGCACCATGAAACTTCATTTGAAAAAAATATATAAATGATAAACACATATATGCTGTGTAATCACTGCTTCATTTTATAATTTTTATTCATTTTAAGAAAAAAAAAAGAATATTATTGTTGTTATTATTATCATTAACATTGCTTATTGTGGCACCACAGTGCTTTAAAAACTGCTTGTCAGCATGCTAACATGCAATAAAAACACCAGCATGCTGATACTTAGAAATTCATATTTATCACCAGCAGTCAGCACTCAACACAAAGCACAGCTGAGGATGATGGGAAGTATTTGGTCTCAAAACAAAATATGGGACCGATAAAAATGTTGCCCTGATGATGCATTACAGATAATGAGACCTATTTTAACCACACAAGTACGCCCCGCCAAGTGCTGCAAATGATATATAAATCTGTGTTTTATTTTGCTCAATAAAACTTCATAATAAGCCAACTTAACAGGCGTGTGCTGTATTTCTTCTCCACTCTTTTTCACACCACAATTTAATGAGCTCCCATTTCTGCTCTTTAGTTACCAGCCCCACTAAAAGTGTCCAAACATATACCCTGTTTTTGAGCTGAATGTTCTGACCTTCTTCATGACTTTCTCGACACTCTGCAGGGTGTAGCAGCAGTTTCTTCCCTGCTCACACTCCTCCAGGATTTCAGACTTCTGCATCCGGGCTGCATGATCACTGCAGCTCAGCACCTCTGTGGAGGGATGAGGGGGGAGACAGAGGGGTGACTTGATTATACATATGAAGACAAATAATGAGATCACGAAAAAATTATGCACTTTTACCATGAAGATATGCCATCTTAAACTTTAGTAGAGGTGTTATACTAAAGTATATTATGTCTTATATTCACTAGTTCTTGTAATGATCAAATTTTCCCACAAAGATCATTAAACTTTCATTTCACCTTATCATTGCAGGGAACACAAGCAAACATGTATAGTCTTTATAGCCTCTGTCATTTTTATTACTATTTATTCACAGACTTTATTTCCTTCCTGGTTTGCAGCAATAGACAAACGTGATCTGTCAAGTCAAACAGACTTATCTGCCAGCACAGGAAGATGTGTCCCTCCTCTGTATCCACAAAATGTCTCTTAAATGCCACATGCTTCGGCGGAGACCGACATGAAATATAAATGCACGAGGTTTCATTTCAGCAAGTATCAACACTGTTTCTCACCTGGCTCACAGAGCTGGAAGCCCTGCCAGGCTGCCACCTTCTTGGCCAGGATACGACCCAAGACAGTGGGCAGCAGCAGGACAGGCCTGCACACGGGTGGGTAATGAGGGGTAACCAGGGTGTAGGGCATGAGGGACACACAACTTTTAGGTGCAGATGTGTCATCTGAGTAGGGAATAATACACACAGTGAGGAAGGCGAAATTGAGTTTTCATTCATTAAATCTTAATCAAACAGCAGCTTGAAGAAGCAGTGAAGCAGTACCTGAGTCTGTGCTCTTGGTGTTTTCATTCTCTACGCTGACCCACAGAGGGTTCCTGCCCTGGCGCCCTGTGCTGACAATCCTCACTGCCTTCTCCTTGTTCTGGGCCTCCACACGACAACTCTGGTGAGGATGTCCAGGAATGGTTAACACAGAGGAACTTTGGATGGAGTCACTGGGTGGCAGTGTTTCAGATTACTCTTACCTTTTGACACTTCTTTGTTTGAAAGCTCATGTCTTCAATTGCTCGAATCAGAAGTCGCTGTGCCCTGTGATGACAGAAAGTCAATAAACATTTCCAGCTGCAAGCTGACACTGAGAGTGGACAAGAACCTGATCTGAACCTGATCCCCACATTTCTATAATCCTCATCAATGTACCAACCTGTAATAGTTGGGTACGGTTCCGCTCTCTAGATCCAGTAGCTGGCACGGGTGAACTTGGCTGGCGTGCCAAGAGTCCTCGGTGCCAGCAGGTCGCGTGTTGGTCACGTGAAGGACGTCGTTGCAGGACACAGCGAGGGTCCCGTTGGTGCCCGCAGGGAGGGACAAGTTGACGCGTACGTAGAAGGAGTCTCCGGACGATGTGTCACTGCTCTGCAGCTGCTGCAGCAGCATCTCATAGTCTGAACAGGCAGAAGAAGACACTGTAACTAAAATCTCTTTGTATTTGTGTCTCATGTATCATTTATATATGATGTAATCTACAGTCTTCACTTGCTGCAAACCTTCACGTGGTTATGATCCACTGTCCGTTTCAGACTGAACAATTCACCACACTCTAACTGTCAAAAAGATTTATTTATGATTCTAGAGTAGACTGAGTTATCACTCAGTCATATGTTTATCTTCATGTAGGGGCTTATGAAAGAGCAAAACAACCAGATGAACCAAGAGCATCAATATCTGCTCCAATAAGGTCCAAGCTACAAAAGTAACTGTTTATAAGCTACTGTTTATAAGTCTTGGTTAATGCACACAACCAGTCACCAAATAAAAAGATACTTCCTTAATTCGATATGCATTGATTCATTGACACACAGAAACCTCTTTGTCTAACAGTCTTTCTGCTCTTTGTACAATGTTGCAGCCCAGCAGAATTCTTGGAATGAACAAAGACATCCTCACAAATACAGCAAGTTGATCAAGGTCATAACCTGTTTTTCAACAAGTCACAGCTACACGAGTTACTTAATGTCCCTGTAATCAAGAGACACAGTCTGTTTCCTGAAGGCCTCGTATCAGCTGAACCCATAAACATATTTGTTACATCAGAGTTATTACTGTGTGTGTTTACCTATGTTTTTGAAGGTGTGTGTGTGTGTGTGTGCGTGTGTGTGTGCGTGTGTGTGCAAAAAACAATCTTTCACCTGATCATTACAATGGGATCATGTAGAAATACATATTGTTGTTTTCTACATTATTATGAAAATTTAGGATTATTATAATAGTCCCAAATCACTGTACTGGAGTTGGGAAGTAAATTAATTTTGCTTAATAAGGATGGAATTGTATTTGTTCTAACAAAAAATGTCTAATATGACTTAGATTCATAACAGTACTCATATTACAGCTCAAAGAATGGGGTAATGCGTAGTGTAGCACTTTCTGTCAGACATTACCATCTTGCCGGGGCCGCAGGGAGAGGTGACAGAGGCCTGTGACCTGCCCGAGAGCCCACATGGCCTCCTCTAAGGTTGAATCCTCCAGCACCATCCTCAGAGCCTTGTGGTTCTGCTCGTACTTCACCTGTAGAACGACAGGATTATGAGAAACTCCTTCACAGTGAGCAGAATGAGTGGAGTCAGTACTGTACTGAGAGGGGAACCTTAACCCACCTCCACTATCTGTGCCCCCGGGCTGATGCCGACAGTATGGGCAGCACTCTTCTCTGTCACCTGGTGCACAAACACTCCCGTCTTATTGCCTCCTATCACCGCCAGCTGGCTGAGCAGCGCCTCCCCCTGAAAGGAGATGCTAAGAACACGGCCGTTGATGCGGATTGCCTTCGGACGGGAGCGCATCAGGAAGGGAGGGGGTGAGTATCTCGACAGGCTGGAGAGAGATTAATGAGAACAGGAGGAGAGGATATAATATATCAAATCATATCATATATATAAGTGCTGCATTAGAATTGATGAATTACATGGGCTCTTACAGTATATCTTATATAATAAGTGATGATTAAATCTAAATTAGTGCATGGCTAAAAGTGGTAAAATTCTGTTTAATTCACCAGTGCTCATAAATGATTATCAGTTTCCAACTATCATAATTATCCTCTCTTAAATATATCACCACCTTAAGGGTATGCACAGTCTTTAATTGACCATATATCTCACACATTCAGGTAGACTGCTGTCTGTTCCTCCAAATACTGAGCAACACGACTCTTTATTTGTAACAATGCTGGCGCAGTGGATCAGCTCACCCATGAGTGCCGGAGCCACAAAAGGAGGAAATCTTGGGTGTCCGCTTGTCTTCAATACCCACTAAACAAAAGAGAGGCTGTTTAATGATTTGGCATCCAGGTTGTTTTGCTTAAAAATAATTTGTGAGTTGATGTGTCGTTCTTCAGTACTGGCTGTGATTCAGCATTGAACAGCAGCTGATAACAAACAAGAGCAGACTACACACTCCCTCCACACAGAAAGGCAAACACATGTAATGTTTTATCCATACGTACTGCTGGGGAGAAGCACAAAGTCGTCCAGGATAGAATCGGTCTCTGCTGTTTCCAACCTACATGAGGGAGAAAGTCATGTCAGATCTCTCTTTCACGCTGACAGGTACACACAAACTGATGATGCTGTATGAGTATTCACTTTGCTTTCATGAAGAAGTAAGGTGTGCAATAACTAAATGCCATGCTATAGCCCCCAGACTGGTTGGGTAGGTAGGACTAATTATAGCCCGGAGATGACAAAGTGGAATTTTTGGTCAGTTCCCTTGAGCAGTAACACAAGAATTGAGAAATATGAGTCTGAACCTGTAAAAGCTTTTCACAGCATGCTCACCTGGGGTCTGTCTGCTCTTTAACACCCCCCTGTTGTGGCTTTCATGTGTTTACTGACTTGATCACACTCTTGCATCTGTCTTAGTTTTATCTAATCAAGCCCCTCTTACTCCTGTAAATATTTAATCCACCTGAAACTGGATGTCACCAACAGCCTCAGCAGAAAAGAATGCAGAGGTCAGCCACATAAGTAAGTAATATGTAAGTCACGCTTCCTGGTGGGTGTGCTGGCAATAGTTTTGTCATGGAACTTTTAACGTACTTTCAAATGAATATATAAATAAATGCACACACCTGCTCTCTGCGTATAGACATTCCTTCCTTCTGCGGAGAGACTCTGGACTGGGGGGCTCTGCGTTTCTGGAGCGGACACTGCTGGCTGCTGTGTCTTCACACTAAAAATACAGAGAAATACACATTTTCATGTCTAAGTAAATGTAAATGATTACAGAAAAAAATGCAATAAGCAAGCAAATGTTAAAATCAGGTAAGTTTCTGTTTAAAAAAATATACAGACTGATGAGAGCAGATATAAAAGGCAGATATATAACTTGAGCTTCAATAACAATACTAAAATGAACTTTTTTTCAGTAACAAACTTCTCAATATAATGCAATCAAATATTGTTTTAAAGGATAAGGCTGACCTTTTCTATAATCAATAGATCCAGCAAATAGAATAAAATCCGTCATTTCTTTATCAGCCTGATGTGCAATAATAACAGATGTAGAGTTTGAAAAACAGGTCACAAATATGTGTTTGATTAAAAAGAAAACTAACCAGTTTACTGAACTGGCTGTGCACTGTAGTTTTTTTATCCAACAGGAGTAAAACGTTTATTTGTATGGACTATTCTCACTCCTGGATTATCACACATCTGTGGGATTGACTCAAATGACACTACAGTTCCCATGTCCCCATAACAAAATGACATGTGAGCTAGTGCAGTGGTGTGGTGTGTCTGAATAATAACTTAACAGTACAGCTCTACAGCAGATCGGAGCTAGATGTGTACAAACCGGACATATAGGCATATTCAGTTCACTCATGGTTTCAGCCCGTTCAAGGCATTTGTTGATGTTAAGGAAAATACACACCATTGTCAGTCTTGTTCTTTAACACAAGAAACTGAACAAGAATCTGGACTGAAAAAAAAAGTTATGATATAAATGAGTGAATATTTGATCTAAGAACAAGTGAACAATAGAAAGAATCAGAGCAAGAATTTGAGGGCAACTTTCGATACACAATCCTTAGTCAGTGTTCAGACAGTACTAATAAATACACGGCTGTAATAGTAATGGCTGATCGCACACACCCATAAACGCACACACACACCTCCGAACTCAGTGACATGGGATTGACAGCGTCCATGCGGCAAAGTCTACGTCTTGTTGGGGAAGGAGACTCTTCACAGCTGGATCTCGGGCTCTCCCAGTCCACTTCCCTGTCCTTTGACAAAAACACAGAGCTGTGTGTTAACATGTTTATTTCTCACTGAGTTGTTTTTATGTGTGTGCTGACGTGCTGGCGTTAAACTTTACATCAGAGCTCTGCCATTGCTCTCTGGCGCTGCATCTGGCCTGCAGGCTGAAGACTCGCTCTTGGACCTCCATCAGCTGACACCTCAGGGTGTCCTTCTCAGCCAGGATGCGGGCGATCATGGCCTGGGCCTCATCTCTGGACAGGTAGGCCTAGAAACACGTGCTTTTCATTTATACTTCACACCTTTTACAGACATTTGGGTCAACACAGGAACTCCTTTTTTTTAATTCACATAGCTCGGGTTGATGCTTCGTAGATAAACTGCAACTTCATGACAGACAAACATGATTGCTTAACCCGTCACACTCCACCTGAAATTCAAAGCGTGAATATGCACATGTCTCTGTCAGAGTGTTTGAATAAAGAAGCATTAACGTACGTGTCAAATTCACTGCCAGCGAGGCGTGTGGTATGCAGGATGTTGGCAATGTGCCGTCTGTGGCTGGCAGCTTTGTATCTTTTGGCAAATTCTTGTGAGCGCCCCAACTTGGGAACAATACATGACAGAAACTTGCAGCAACAATGTCAATGTTGATGTTGCACAATAGAAAGCCTCACACATAACACCACAGATTTTAATGATACAGTCAGACTGTGAAGAAAAAATGTTGCATTTACTTTGCAAGGGAATGTGCTAGTGGTGCGTTTGAAGCTACTATCTTGATCTTAATCCAACATGATGAATATAGCAGAACACTGGAGAATCTTAATGGTGGTTTAAAATTTAGGAAGCTGAATTTTCTCTTCAAGCACTGGAATTTTCTGTCAGCCTTTCCTCCTTTTTTTAAAATAAAAAGCATGACAGGCACGTAACACAAGGTATGCCAATTCCACAGTCGTGTCCATGCAGATCCTTTGTGTAACACATCGCACAGCAAGCACGATCCACTAATTACACCCAGGAGCTGTCAAGCATTAGCACAGTTGTGTGTTGTTGGTTACCGCGCAGCTCCAGTGGAGCAGCTGGCAGCTCTGTGACTTGTTTGCGGCCACCTGACAGTTGTTTCGGTGTGGGTGTATTGTTCATTTCATTCTTCATGGAGGACAAGCCTCAGAGATGTTTAAAAGAGCTGCTGACAGGCAAGCAAGAAATTGGTTTTGAGATGAGTCTTTCCAGCAGGGTAACATAGAACAAACCCAGCGTTTATATAAGTGTAAAAGCTGTGCACCTGTCCATGAATACTGCTCAGTGACAAAAAGAGTATAGTATTTCCAGGGGAGAGTTTCAGCAGTGTCCCTTGTCAAAGAGATATATAGATAAAAGAAGATGATAAAAACACACCCACATATGCAACAGGGAGTTACAGACTGTGAGAGCCAAGAGAGCTGCCTGATATTTGATCCTCTCCACAGCAGCATTTCAACAGGAAAAAACAGAAAACATGATGTGATGGAAGCTCAGTTCCAGGCAGGCTTCATACAAACAGAATTGAAAATGAATTTGGCGAGAGTTTGTCAAAGACAGGGCGGCTTGAGTGATGTGATTGTTGTCAGTTCCTTACCTGGTCTCTTTCTGCCTGCAGCTCTCTCATCTGGTTCTGGATCACGGTGCTCTTCTGCTGGTGCATGTTGCAGTCCAGGGTCAGCTGCTGCACCTGGAGGCTCAGGCACTCCTTCTGATCCAAGAGCTGAATGCAAAAACACACACACGTTACACCAGTGTGGTCTTCTGTGCTCTCACCAATAACTGGTGCCTTGATGACTCTAACTTTCACGTTATAAGGCTTTTATATAATACACACTCTATACGCACTAGAAAGATGGATCAGGAAATGGCTTTAATTAGGAATGTTCCTCTGGTGAAAGGCACGTCATGGTAATGTAAAACAACAATTTCCATCATGGATGTTTGGTTGCATTTACATGACATTTCCTGATCCATGATGACTGAGGTACAGAAATAAACATACACCCACCCCTTGTTTATCTGTGAGCAGCTTTTCATTCTCCTCTCTGTAACACCTGAGGTGCTCTGCGAGCTCCACCTGGCTACCTATGGCCTCGGCCAGATCCTGGGCCAGGATGTCCTGACAAGCCTGATGGAGACACAGCAGTGAAAGCACATGAGAAACACCCGTCAGGACGCAAAGTGGATATTGTCTCTTTCATTGTCTAGAGAGGGTGAGTGAAAGCTGTCAGTATGTGTCATTCCACATAAACCAGCTATCAACACAGAACAATTATTCTCACTGGTTCCAGTTTTTCTGCCTTTACCAGCTGGCAGTGACTCCTGACTTCCTCTGGCAGCTGTGGAGTCTCAGCAGAAGCGGTGCATCTGAGCGAGCGCTGCTTCTGGAACTTATTCTCCATTTGCGCCTTCTGCAGCTCCGTCTGCAGCTGATACACCTGCAAACACACAAGAGCAGCAATGCTGGTGGGGCAGCAACTGTGATACAACTATGGTAAAATCATATAGAGAATAGCAAATTCTCACATTGGCTTACTGGAACAAGCTAATAGAGTTAAATTACTTAAATGAGCAATTAGTTCAGTGACTAATCAAAACTGTTCTCTGTCAGTTGGCAATTGATTAATCAAATAACTATTCCAGTATAAAATGATAGATGATACTGACGATGTTACTGCAAAATGCATCTGTGGGGTGGAACAAAAATCCAACCATCTGTGACTCATCGGCATTTTCACCTCTGTGGTTACT
>JBAJHX010000051.1:3642711-3671996 GCA_037176925.1 Amniataba percoides
CTGCAAAATGCATCTGTGGGGTGGAACAAAAATCCAACCATCTGTGACTCATCGGCATTTTCACCTCTGTGGTTACTAACTGTGTCAAGAGGCTGCAAACTCTTTCATCATTTCATTACTGACCCAAATGATTCATTAAAGTATTAAGGCACTGCAGTCATTTAATTAGGCACCTACAAGATGTTTTTAACTGGGACAAGCTCCAAAAATCCCATAATTCAGATCAATGTCATCTTTTGTTCGACCCGCTGTGACAAATAAAAATCCCACGGCTGTGCTGAGCTTCTGCTGAGAAGCTGCAGTTTGAGTCTGAGTTTGTGTCAGGCAAAGCTCGCCCAGAGGCACAGATGACAGGCCGCGTTCACAGTGTCTCAATAGGCATAGGTTACATAATCGTTAAGATTTACATGAAGCTATAATAACCACATTTTATTTCTTTAACCCTTTTGTGGTCATCTTCCTGAGACCACAAATCATTCTGTGTATTCCTGAGTGTCTGTGGTGAGAAGCAGACTTTATGGGGGTCTCTGACCTGCAGGTTGAGTTCGTGGAGGCGCATGTTCATAGCTGATTTCTCCTCGATGGCTGCAGTGTAGCGCATGTACAAGTCGCACTTCTCATCCTTCAGCTTGGTGACTTCATGTTGCAGAGAACACAAGTGTCTCCGCATGCGTTCATTTTCAGACTGAAGGCACCTGCACTTCTCCTCCTGCCCCATGATCTGCTCGATCTCCGACTCCAGGGAGGTGCAGCGTGTGCTCATTCTGCTGGCCTCGGAGCGCGCCTCCTGAAGCTCCTTCTGCATCCCTGTTACTGCTCTGACCAGATACTCTGTCAGCTCCGAGTACTTTATCAGGCCTGAGAGGAGAGCAATACAATTCAGACATACAGAAAGTAAATCAAAGAGACTAGTTCATTAAAATTTAGGGAGATTTAAAGCCTCTGACCACTGAATCTTGAGGGCTCCGTGCTGGGTTTGCGTCCAGTAACTTGGGTGTACAGCGTTGGGTAGTGGATCATCAGGCTGTCCAGCAAGGCCACAGCGCCATTCCTCCCCTGGGTCCTCAACAGATCCAGCATATAGCCTGGAAACAATAGATTACAATGTAATGGATAATAACATGTAATGTGACAGACACTATCCCTCCCTACTCCAACTATAACCTTAAACTAAACAGACTTTATCTAAAGATATGAGCATACGATCTTTACTATAATCAAAAACAGAAGAATGTGTTGGTAAGCAGGCCAGTACACTCCCAGACTCTGCAGGCGGCACAACATATTGGTTTTTCTAGTAAATAATTGTTCTGTGTCGCTGGAATTTCCTCTGTCTCTTGGCAATACACTCAGCAGTCAGTGTAAACAAATCAGCCGCACTAAAAGAGGACGAAGCTGAATCCGGTCCTCGTCAACAAACTGAGGCAGGCTGCTGTACTCCATAACACTTTGGGAAAGCTTTCTTTCAAATCAGAGAAGGTTGAAATCTCACTGGTTCTCATGCTGCGGTTGGTGAGGTTGTGGCAGGAGAGGATCTCGTCCTCGTCCATCTCTGTGAGTACCCTTGCCTGCCTCAGGTACGGGATTAGGATACATGGCCGCACTCCCAAAGAGATCCGGTGGCGGTTGTCATTAATCAGTTCCCACAGTTCCTCTTCGCCCATCTCTCTCAGGTCTGGACCCTCAGGAACACACTCTACTGCCATCCTGAGTGTGTGCTGCGAGTCTGAAATGGAGACAGTCGCCTGCTGCTGATAGGATGGCCACAGCTGGAGCAGACAGAGGGAACACACACGCTACATGTACCTGGAAGCAGACTGTGCAGCCGGCTGACTGGAAGAGGCTGAAAAGCACTTAGAAAAAAAGGGATAGACTCTTTCCACGCCCTGTGGGTGTTTGTGTCAAAGCATGCGTGTGTGTGTGTTTATGTGTGGGCGTGTAGGAAAACCTGTAAGACAAGACCTCTGTGATGCAGCACAACGAGGTACTGCCTCTGCCTCTGTGGCACAAACTCTGTTTGCTCTCACGGTGCAAACAGAACTGAAACGCTAGCTCTTCCCCTCAATGTTTTAGGCACACACACACACACACACACACACACACAGTCAAAAGCCATTATGTGAGCCACACATATGTCTCTGCCATTCACACTCTTGGTGGCTTTGTGACGTTTGTTTGCTTTCAGCAGTTAATTCAATATCTAATCACATCATAAACCTCTGCCTTATTTTCTTAATGAATGAAGCCTGGATGGCCGATTGAATGGAGTCAAGCCAAGCTTCTGATGTAAATGGACAAAGCTCCTTGCTAACACAGAAACATTAGACAACATGCGAGTTCACCTCAATAATTCTAATCACAGTAAAGCAAACACACATACCATACCGCTGACAGGCACAAACACTGAACTGTGAAGTGCAGTCCTCTGTTAAAGAAGGAAATAAGATTGTCAGAGCAAGGTCAATGTTTTTCATAATGTTACACAACTCACCATCTCGGTGTATTAATTTATGGCTTACTGTACTGTAAAGGGTTTATGCAAACAAATGGAAGTTATTACAGCAACCTACTGGAAATGATATATTGGCATAATCACCATCACCAGGATCACAGGAAATATAGACATTTAAAGAAATACTTTGAAAACATACTTATTAACTGTAAAAGTTATGGAGAATCATTTTATAATCTAGACTTTAAACATAACATCTATGTGATGATTTATCAGAGGACACAAAAACACACACACATGCATATGCACGCATACACAAAGCTGTGACTTTTTCTGGCTATTTGTGTGATTTAAGATCAGAGAAAGGTGAGGCAATTCAAGGGGATTAAGGCACTATGACACTACAAAGTTCATAAACTGTACAAAGACTCTACTCTGCACTGCAGCCAAAGGCTCCACCTGATATGAGCCTAAGTTGCACTGCATCTACAAAACTTAAAAGGCCTGCCATCTAAAGTGCCTAATCCAGTGTTCTGTAACCTGACCAGCCTCTGTCCATAGCAAAGAGCTTGCTTATCTCCTGTATATCATTTCATACAGTGAAAACAGCTAAACACTACTAGGGATTTCCCCAGAGCATACATATGACAATATGCAGCACAAAGAAAACAGAGGAGCAACACAAAATGAGGGTTGGGTGGAAAACAGAAAAGAAAAAAAAAGATATAAGTTACATTCCTGTATGTTAAGCTACAGAACAAGTAAGAAATTTGAAATTACAATTTGCAATTACACTGAAAAGTTATCAGGCCCCAAAATGAACACACTCTGCGGGAAATGTTACACATAAGCTTAATATGTGACTTGTTGCATGAACACCAAAGACTTCCTGAGAAAGGTTGACTTTGACCTCGCTGTTGACAGCTTAGGAATTTCACATAGATAGATCTATAACAGAGTGATAACCAGACATTCTTTGGTAGTACAAGATATAATTCAATTCTAACAGCAAATGTTTCCTGCATAAAGTGGAGACTGTCATTATTTGGGTTAGCTTCTTAAAGTGAGATAATGTCATTTAACGTCACAAAATAAAGTTCAGGAGTGCTCAAACAGTATCATAAGTAAAGAGGAAACATGGAGGTGGTAAGCTGACTCATATTAGATACACAGCAGTATCTCTCTAAAGTTTGCAAACATTAATCACCTTAAGATACCATATAAACCAGACCAAGGGAGCAATTTATTACTCACTTATCTTTTGATTTGTGAGGAGAAGAATAGTAAATATCTTGTCTCAAAATGGACATATTTCTCATTTTAAGGTCACATATGTAGGACTAGAGGAAACATGTACTGCTATTTGACTTTAACAGGTAACTGGTCTCCTGAAAAGATGACACAGAGAAGCTGAAAAACAGGACAGCACGACAAAGAAAAATCTCCAAGGAAGTGTTTGTGATCTATGATAAAGTATGAAAGTATTTATGGGGAGATCAGTTCCTGAAGTACTGTTAATGTAGAAGTGGAAAAAGTCATCCCCCCCCAATGTGTGTGTATGGGCTTGTGATGAGAGAGGGAAATGTGAGAGGGAAATTTAGAAAGAGGAGACTGAGTTATTTGTGTTAGCACCTTATTTTGCCATACTCTGGGGGCCGGTGCACGCATGCCAACAGTTCTAGCGTCCTAACAGAGATGTAAAAAACGATGCTCTCCTATAAAATGCAATCTGAGGACCAGTCCAAAGAGATAAGGCTTGTTGGCTGCCTGTACAGGAGAGCCATATTTATAAGTCTTAAAATCAATTGATGTAGCGGTGTCATGAAACAGATGTGCGGCCGTCAGGTGACCAAACTGAACAGTCAGCCCTGAAACTCTTTGTGTGAATCAGTGAAATTTTTTAAAAATAATTACACAGAACTAAAAAAGAAAAAAAAATGTTTGCAGGGCAAGAGACATATGAATTCAATTTCAATGCAGCTGCGGTGTTGTGTTGCCACAGAGCTTGTCTACTATGAACAGACTTAACTGCCATTGTTAACCATGACAAGGTGTAATCAGTGAGTCTCATCAGCAGAGTATGAGGACACATCTCCACCCAGAAATTTGCCGGTGTTTTTCGATACATCACCATGCAGATGATTCACACTGTAGCAGTTAAAAGATATTAAAGATTCCTGCTCTAATTGCCTTCATTAAACCCATTTACACGGCCCTACTTTTCCACCTCACTTTGTACTCATGACAGATTGCGGAGAATGTGCAGGGTCTATGATTTACATGAAGAACAAAAACCTTTCCAAGACTCCACAACCGCAAGATGTCTGTTCCAGCTATTGTGGAACAACACCAAACAATAGCGTTCACCGCAATCATCAGATTGCACAACCAAGTCATTGTGAAGGAAATACTTAAAGCGTAAATAGTCTTGTTCTGAGCCTGTGACTGCATGAGACCTGTGGCATTGCAAGTGTGCCCAAAAATAACACAGAAGCCACTACAGGCAGTAAGAAATCAAATAAAACCCTGACACGGTGCAGACTGGCAGCACCCGTTGTTTTATGTGGCATGGCTATTGGTTAGGGAAATCCTAATGATGAACAGTGGAAGAATCAAGGGCATCAACGCTGTACAGCTGTGTCCCAATATCTGAATTGTTTAATTGAATCAAGCTGTGATAATACTTTTGATGATTTTTTTATATACCTTTTGGTTTGGTAAGGTCATGCTGGGGCTGCCTCATCATCACACTCAGTTTATTCTAGTATTTAGTTGCTGATCCATTTCCTTTTGCATTACAGTGTGGGACAAGAAAACAAAAATCAGGTGTTTTATTACGCATGCATTGAGGACAATAATTTAGGCACATTTCCAGATTGACTGAACACACTGTTTGTAAAGAGGACTGGTTATTAAAAACAGGGCTGCTTTTTCAGTAGTAGTACTGTTTTGTGCACATAACTGAATCTTAATGAGGAGCTTTACCTAAAGTTAAGGAATGTAAAAAGAAGAGGAGATGAAAACAGATCATTTATGTAAAGGATGTGACAAACTGCTGTGCTGCAGTGTGCTGTGAATGTGGAAATGAAGTTTCTATGGAATATGATCACACTAAACTAACAGAGGATTTAAAGAGCCCAACTGTGCTGCTGTCTGTGCTTTTTTTAGGAACTGAACAAATAAAAGGTGTGTCAGCTCAGTGCATTTCATATTATGCCAAACTGTTATCCAATAGGAAATTAGATATTTTGTCATTACTGCATTAATGTTGGAACACTGTGACAAGCAACCCCTTATATATGTTATGAAATCTCTTATCATATAAATGGTACATTACCAATGAACCACAAATCAATGAGCTTCCATTCTAGAAACTGGACTGACAAAGCCAAACACTGTGAGGGATGTAGTAAATGGTTTGTTTCATAACGCTTTATTTTATTACATCGTTTCACAATCTGTATTTCATTCAAAGCAGAAAAGAATGCAAACATTAAAATAAAGACCCCTCATTCTTCTCAGGACAGCAATTAACTAATCTTGCCCTCTTGTCTTCACCTAATTTTTGACTCCTTCTCCATTCTCTGCTTTTCTCCTGTACTGACTGTCATGCCTCTGTCCTGCCCTCACTCTCAGGACCCCTCCGGCTCCAGGGCCTGTGTACGTGCTGCCAGTCTTAGTGACACCCTGCGGAGTGCCCCCTGGTGTTGGGGGAACTCCTCACACACGCGGTGCAAGATGGCCCTGGCAGTGTTCACACGCTCCATCTGGCTCTGCAAGGCGGCTCCCACGGTTTCGCTGGTGGTCAAGGCTCGGTAGCTGCCCTCACGCACCCCCTGCAGCTTTTTGGTGCGACCCTGTAGAGCTACAAGGTGGGCGAGGTTCTGGGGGGAGGGAGGGATAAAGAATGGGTGTGAATGTGCTTTCACCTGTTAGGAAATTAACAAGGCTGACCACAGAGAGTGGAAAAAACAATGAGTAGTATTCTTGGTGTGTGGGAGTGGAATCTGTGATGCTCAAGTCAGTAAATCCACGGCCATGCTTACGCACCTCAGAAAAACATTCTCACCACACCCACTTACAAGTTATGCTCTATGATGTAAGCAACAGTTACTGGAAAAAGACCAACAGTGAAAATTCCAGTTCTGAATGGAGACTGACATATACCAGTAATAAAACAATTAAAATGCTAATTTCAAGTTACAATCATATCATTGCTCAAAGATAAATGTCAGCCACACACCACATAATGTACAGACCAGTAAAATATACAAATACACACAACAATTGAAAGCACATTTAAAGTATATCAATATAGTAGAAGCTATTCATGTGCTGTAATTCAGTACAGTCTGCGCTCCTCACCCTGTCTTTGGTGTCCTGTAGATTTTCGATATCAGGGTCGAGGGTGTAGGAAGTGCTGCAGAGCTCTATCAGCTGCTGCCTCTGCTGCGCCAGCTGCTCGCTCAGACTGACCTGGCTCCTCTGTAGCTCCTTGATCACCTGCTCTCGCTCGACCACATGCTGGAGACACACATACTGCATGAAAGATGACACGCAGCAGCTTGATATATGCAGATGTGGAAAAGTCCACGTCTCCCACCTTGTGTGTGTCCTGGATCTTACGCTGCAGGCCCAGTATGAGCCGGTTCAGCTCGCCCTTTGTAGTCTGTTTGTGGGAGCTGTTGACCATGGCCTCCCTGCGCAGGACGATGGACTCCCTCCTCTCCACCGTTGCTTCACTCTCTCTCAGCAGCCGCTCCTGCTGTTTCATCAGCTGGCCAAATCGTACCTGCACAGACACACATGCTAAATGTAATCCACACATATTAAAACCAGCACATAAGAAGATAAGTAGAAGCATCTTCCCCCGGCTCTGATGCCTTTTTGATTTTACCTTTCAATATGATGTTGAAGCAACAGCCACTCATGTATATTAATTCAAATTGTTTCACTCAAACCACATGCTGTTATTGTTTCAGATGCTGTTTCACCTTTTCTACTTAAGATAAGGAAAGTCCTGAAGACTGTTTCAAAAAGATGAAAAAAATCTACAGAGGTTCTGGGAAGCAGAACATAGGAAATGGCTGATATGTCCACTTTAATAGTAACCATTATATACTGTACATGCATGAAGTGTGTTTAAATAGTTGACAAACATAAATATTTTTGCTGAATCTCCCAAGGATCATATATCTTATAAATGATTTTGAATTGAGTTGACAGCTCAAACAAATACAGTAGTGCAGATGTTAGGACTGCATTTCTGTATCAGAAATATATCAATCATACAAAGCAGAACAGCTGGATGGCAACTCAGAATGACTGTTTATTGTCTTTTATAATCACACTGTGAAAATGCATTTACCTCCATTCGGTGTATCTCAGCCTTCATTGTCTGGATGTCTCCCTGACCCACCTCTCCGTCCACAGCTGAACGAATCTCTTTAAAAATCTGGATCTTCTTCTCCCACAGCATAATCTGCCTCCTGTTGGCCACACACATAAACAGACCACACAACAAACACAACAACAAAAAACCCTTGTCTTGTAAAACCTGTATGCAGTATGTGAGGTATGAGCTGTGTGTTTCTGTTTTTCTCTCTCTCCGTCTACTATGGAAGTTACTGTTTTCTACGCAGTGACCTAAAAGTAGCTCCAAAACCATCATCATTTGTTTTCCATAAAGTCAGATATACATATATGTCATTCTATATATATTCTTCAGTTAAATAATTCATAAAGGAATAAAAGCTTATGGTTGGTTGCCATACAGACATTAAAGAATGAACTCATATTCCATAAATAAAAAATGAGCATATGACTGACTCTGCCTCCACCAGACTGTTGAGGAGTCTTTCTTTTTCTTCCTGGGTCCTCTCGTGTTTCATCTTCATCTCGATGGCCTCCCGCTCTGCTTCCTAAACACATTACATCAAGTCTCACAATCGTTTACCATTAAAGCCACAGAAATGAACAAATTCAACGATCGTGCTGTGCCTTAAGTCGCTGAAGGAAGTCTGTCTCCATCAGTGCATTCTGTTGCTCGAGGGCCAGGCTCAGCTGCCCGTTCTTGCTCAGCAGGGTGTTGAGCTTCAGCAGGTCTCCGCTCAGCATCTTTGCATTCTTCTCCAGCTCTGTCTCCTCGCGGAGCTCCGTTTCAATCTGACCTGGTAGGGTTGGGGTTGGTTTAATATAGTATGTAGTTTAGAGCTGCTGTGGGTCTCCAGAGAAGGTTATAGCACATGAATGGGTTTACTGTCAGTTTACTTACATGATCAGTACAAGCCTACTTATTACTGTACTTCTTTATAAGTATGTTACGTACTTTCCAAACGTATTTTCTTCTGCTGCATGCTAGTGTACTCTGTCTGCAATTTGAACATTTCCTTGCTGTTGGCTTCAATCTCCTTGGTCAGTCCCACTAGAGTCTCCTGCCGTCTCATCCAAAGCTGCTGGTCGCCCTTCATATTTGCTGCCAGCTCCTCAATCTGAGCGATTATTGCCTCGATCTTGATCTGCAGAGGACTCAGGTCCTCATGCTGGGAATGAAGGCACACAAATCAGAACGACAGCATTTGATTTCTGTATTTGCTGAGAGGCAACAAAGCTACTGTTTCACCAGAATCTCTCACCCCAGTGCTGGTTGCGATTTGACTGATCTTCTTGTTATAGTTGGCAATGGTGGCCTGCTTCTGTCTCAAGATTCTCACAAGGGAAGTAATGTTGGACTGGTTAGATGAGAGTGCATTGTTATACTTTGTGATCTCCTCATCAAGGGCCTCCTGGGTGAGGGCCAGGCTGTCCAGATGTTGGCTGACCTCGCTGCTCTCCAGTCCCACCACCACCACATCGTTCTCCAGCTGCCTCAGCTGAGAGTTCTGAAGTGGATGGAGAAATATCTCTATAATAGTTAACCTTGCATACTGTACATGGTTGTTTGTATCATTTTTGTAATGTTCTTTCTTCAGCACATTATTCTTTTTGCACTTTTGCTCTGCCTCTCAATTTACACTGCTTTCCATGGTCTGTTACAGAATGGTACATAAAAGGGGCATTCACATATGAAGTTCAGTCTACTCTTCTCATGGACTGATTTATTGAAGTGTGTTAATAAATCACTGGAGTGCACCTTTAACCAAGCCAGGCTGAAACTGAAGGTCTAAAAACCTGCTTTATGTTAAAGTTAATAAAAACATTACTTTCATTCAGCCTGAAACATTCTGAGTGCTTCTTTCATAAACTCCTCTTTACCTTCTCATTCTTGATTGCTGCTGTCTTGCTTGTGAGCCGTTGGGAGTACTTGGCAGCCATGTTGTGGGTGAGCTTCTGCTGCATGTGGGTCAAGATCTTGTCTTCCAACTGCAGATGCACAGCACTCTCTTTCTCCAGCTGCCTCCTCTGATCGATCACCTCAGTCTGGTGGGTGCTCATTTCCTAGAACAATGAGGGAAAAGAATTGGAGAGCTGAATAACTACAGAGTGAAAGAGGCGGTGAGACATTGACACAGGACGACTCTGTGGACAAAGTGGGTGCAGAGCTATCAAACAGAAGCCTTTGTCTGCTTGCTACCTTAGAGAGTCTGGCGAGAGTGCGCTCCGTCTCCCTCAGAGTGCGGAGGCAGGTGCTGTAGTGGGCCTGCAGAGCCTCTTGCTGGGCCTGCTTCTGACTGATCAGCTTTTTGGAACTGGCACCGTCCTTCTGAGACCAGCTGAGCTGCATCGTCAGTATCTCATTTTGCTCCTGCTCTTCAGTGGTGGATTTCTTGTAGCCCTCAATCTCTCTGTCCAGCAAGATCACCTGGTGCTCAACGGTGCTGAGGGAAACAAGGACACCAGTAAAGACTCAATAGAGTTATGCTTTCATTTTGATATTTGTAATCTATCTTGAAATATTAGCTCACTTTTCATTTCAATTCTCTTTTTGCTTTAGAACTGAAAAGTAAAGGAAAACAACAGCCTATCACTGCAGAGAGATGGATATCATGCATCATGCGACATGGATCCAGCAGGGACATTGTTAGTTACATGTACTGTATGTTTGAAATCCATTTTTGGATTTGAGATGGATCAGTAGCATGTTAACCTCCAGCCTTCTTTTGCTCTCATTCTCACCGTATTGCATCCTGCATCGCGCTGAAAGCCTCGTCTCGTTTCCTCATACCCACCAGGCTGCTGCTCCACTGCTGCAGCAGCTGTTTACGCGCCATTAGCAGAGACTCCATTTCCATCTCAGCCTGCACACAGACACAAACATGAGTGGATACGTGTCAGGACTGAGGCGGTATAAATACTTTCCCAGTGCTTACAGAATATGTGAATATGCAAATTACATTTGGTTCAAGAAACAAAAAATACATTGCTGTTTGGGGACAATGGCATATCAGCATGTTTTTTTGACAGGCTTGTCTCGATCAAATCTACTTAGTGATTCTGTGATAATCACAGAAATTATATTGTCTTTTCTTGCAATGTATAGTCTCTATGATAAATACCAATACTAATCAATATCTTTATTACTGATTATGGACATATTGTAATATGTCAGTCACCTCAGAGAGAGCCTCTTTGGCTGCCTGAGTCTCCTCTGCTTGGGCAGCGGCCTGGGCCCCATACATGCCTATCTGCTGTGTCAGCCTCTCCATGTCCTTTGTTAGGCGCTCCACATACAAATCCTGATGGCACAAGAGTTTTTTCAATCAATAACATTAAATTAATCAATGGTCATTCTGGATGCCTTCACAGCTTTGAAAAGCCTAAAGTTTTTAATGTGCCCGACTTCAGCTTGTCTACCTGCTTCAGTTTCTGCTCTTCAGCCTGGTTCTTTTCAGCTCCTGCTTTCTGTCTGGCATTCTTCATTACTTTGACAGTAGAGTGCAGATCTTCACTGACTCTTTGTGTGAAGATGACATGCAGCATCAAGTTGTCAATTTCTGCCTGCATATGGGACACTGTGGAGAATATATTTCACAAGCTTCAGTGATTTCAGGTCATAGCTACCTCCGTCAGTGTTTATATTTCAAAACATGTTGTCTTGACACATGACAGTCATCATGGATTAAATCAGTGATCCTAGACTTGTTAATTAGAGTAACTTGTGCAGTAAAGTTAGAATTAAATATAACTCTGGATAAGGATCAAGGCAGGGCAACAAATTGGAGAGGCAGTCTCACCATTGGCATTGGCTTTGCTGCACTGGCTGGTGATCCTGGAAAACTTGTCCTTCACTGTCTCCAGCTGGTTCTTTGCCTGCTGACGTTTGTCTTCAGTATTGGCATGATGACGGCCTTCCAGTCTGGTCTGGAGTCTGGCCAGCTGCTCCTGAATCCTGAACATCTCAACGTACATCTCTGTCTTTTGGTCGGCTTCGGCCTTCTCCATTGCCAGCTGAGGCAGTGGTGAAGTGACAAAAGCACAGAAATTTTGTTCCAGTTAAAGAAATTTGGTGATTTAGTGTTTTTTTTTATTTTTATTTTGATCAAGTCATTAGAAAGCCACATCTCAAAACAAATCAACATAACAATTGTTAATTAAATCTCTATACAGGCCAACAGCACCATCTTGTGGACATAATGAGACCCTATAGATGTAAAGTTGGTGAAAAAAGTACCTGCATATGTTATTTGTTCTACTCGTGTATCTGTGTGTGTGTGAGTACTGAAAGGGCAAAGATGGAAAAAGAACATAAGAAAGCAGAAACAGTATTTAAATAGCTAACCTTTTCCTTCAGTCCCAGGTTGATCCTCTCCAGCTGCTTGCTGAGCTGGCTGTGCAGAGCAGCTTGTTGCCTTCTGACCAGTGGCTGCCAACAGACATCAAACAAATAACAAATATTTCAGTGACATGTCAGTGGGTTAGATATCCAGTGCAATGTTTATGAACAGATCTCTATGACTAGAAGCAATTTCACATCTGTGCAGCATCAGCATAGCTCCTGTGAGGCTGTGAGGCTACTTGAGAATATTGTATGTTTAATAGAAAGTACAACTTTTAAGCATTATCAGTGCACCTAATACACAAATATACAAGACACACAGATACTGATAGTATTATTCTCTTCGAGCAGCAGTGAGGCAGGAGCTATTCATTTAATAAATAATGATGACATAAATATTGAAGTATAGAATACAGACGTGTTCAGGGTCAAGAACAATGAACTCCTCCTCCTCCTCCTCTTCCTCCGGCAGTGCCTCCTGAACCTCCATGTCTTCTGATATGTGAAGGGTTGAGAAGTGAGGTACCACCGGCTCCTCAGCAACATTTTCTTGCACTGAAACACAGAAAATAAATCTTTAACAAATTGAAATCTGAGCAAATAACATATAGAGGCACTGTGTAGTAGTAATATTATTATATTCAACTTAACTATGTGCTATGCATGAATACATTTACATGGAAGTACTTTTTGTCTCTCTTTGACTTTGTCTTCTATATGGATGTATTAGTATTTTTTTTAATCTAATTCTTTCTTTTTAACTTGCTTTTTTTATTGCTCTTCCTCTGTTTACTGATCATTCGTGTAAAGTGTTTATTTCTTTTTGCTCAGTCCTTTGGTTGTTGTTTATCTGCCATTGCTGCCACTCTTAGTTAACTCGTGTGCAGTGGAGTGAAGCCTGTGCAGGATCAGTGACTGAAGCTCCGTCAGACACTCTACTCTGATTGGTTGTTTGATTCAGGGATAGTGGATTCTTGTTCAATGTCCTTAGATGCTGCAGGTGAAGCCACATGAGTGATTTTTTCAATTCTTTTTATTTTTATCACAGATTATCTGTATGTACCACTAGTGAATATGTCTAAAAGTAATTTTTAAATAAGTTACTTCCACTTTAATCAAAGGTAGTAATGGACCTTTGAACTAAGGGATTCTAAGCAGACCAACCTAAATAAACTGTTTTATCTAACTTACTGTCCATCATGTCCTCTAATTTCTTTGCCAATTCAATATCCCTCAGGATGGTAAATAATACTGTATTGAACTGTGGCATCACATGCTGCTTCAAACTGACTTGTAAATCCCAAACAGGGATTGTCTTTGTGAGACTGACCTGAATTTATTGCTTCAGGGAAGTATTCATCTGCACCACCTTGGTCAGGCTGAAGGTCTCCAGGCTCTGGTCCTGACTGATCTTGAGAGCCACACTGACACACAGACAAAATGTATGAAGTTCACTGTTTAGGAATTAGACAGTGTGTCGTGTTAGACACACAATACAGGCTCACATTTTAGACGTTTACAGACTGGCTATTGTGTATAGTGCAACAGGCGTTAACTCTTCCTCTTGTCACTGTGTGTGCAACATCCCATCACCTGAGCAAAAGATGGAACAAAGCTCCTGTCTGCATGCGAGGTCAAACAAGGAGCACTGATCAGTCCAATACTTGTAATACTTCAGATAGCATACCTCTTGAACAGGTGGAACAGTGGGTCCACTGCCCTCTCTCTCTTCTTCTCCTCCATCCTGCAGCTCGCTGCCTCTCCCCCCCTGTGTGCAGCTCTCCTCCCGCCCCTCTTCACCTCCGGGACTCGGCATCGCCCCTGTGATGGCGGACAACAGGTCTCAGCACACTTTACAAACACCACCGCGGTGTGTGGCAGATAAAAACCGCGCTGTACGTTCAGAGGAGGCAGTGAGTGTGTGGGACGGACAGCACAGAGACTTCAGAGCAACATGAGCAGGAGGAGTTAGCTCCGCGGCTAACGGAGCTAACTCAAACACACAAACTCAAACACACAAATTCAAACAGAGAACGTGAAAACAGGCAGACACCGGCTGACAGCACTCCGACAATGCAAACAGATATATATATCCGAGCTAAATGTCGTTAACATACCCTGCTTTTATGAAGAATTGACCAAAGCGAGAGTAACTCTAACAGTGGCGTCCCTGACACCGACGTTGCTAGGCAACCGTAAACTTCAGGCAGTGGGCTCATCACCATGACGACCAGCAGGAGAAAGCTCATCATATACATACACAAATATAATATAAATATATATAATATAAATGTAATATATAATATATAAATGACAGATATACAGTCAGTGGTGGAGAGAAATAACTACACTACATAATTGCCACAAACCTATTACATCTAAACAATTCTTACATTTAATTTATCTATCTTATATCTATCTATAAGTAATCTACCTTCATACCTTATTTTACTGTACCTTTGTTTTATTTTATTTTATCTTCTTCTGCTATACTTTATTTAATTTTAATGTACCTGGATGCAGCAACAACATATTTTTTCTTTGGCAATTCAGAGCAACTGATATCTGCACCTACAGTTCAGACCACAACATTTGAAACAAAAAAATCTTTCATCAACAGAGATTTATTTTGCTCTATAAATAAGGCAGATACACATAATCACTGAATTTGGCCTTAAAATGACATGATCATTTCAAAAAGTCATTAATAATTCACAGATACAAATCATGGCATTTCTTCATATATCCTCAAAAATCTTATTTCATTCTGTTTATTCCAAAGAAGTAGACAAAAATACACCCATAGCCCACCTCACATAGCTCAAAAACAAATACTTAACACAGAATAAAAGGGAAAGACAATCATACTGGAAAAAAAATCCATTTCATGTTACAGTGCTTTAGTATCCTACGAGAGCAAAAACTGAAAACAAGGCAGGGATTCCTGTAAACAATGTTAATGCAGGTATTGTAGCGTACATTTGTAAATACTACCTCACAATGCTATATGAATACAGGTGTGTACCTTTGAGCAGGGAGATCTGGCACTAAAGGCCCAATCCAAGGACTTGGTTAAGATTGGAAATATGACACAGTTAAAAAGGGTTTTTTTCAGAAAACGGGCCTGCAGGTAAGGCTATACATTCTTGGCAACGGACGCGCTACTTTACAGTATGTCCCTGAAATTCAATCCAATTGTTATACATACAGTGTGGGTAGAGTAATTTTAAAGCACTGTCACATATTGAAGTTGGTCATTTAAATTCACTTGGAACAATATCATCATGGTCATCAACATTAACACCATTAAGTATAAATGATGTATAGATAAATACACCACCTGGTACTCCATAAACATAACGATTGAAGGACACGTGTGGAAAAAGATGCGCAAAAATGTGATAGTGTTTATCATAAGAAATCAACAAGGAAACTTTCACTTGTACTTGTGCAATAATTTGCATACCACAGACAAAGTATGACTGGGTAAAAAGTGTTGTCATAGAATAACAGTAAGAACTCAAAGTGTCCGTACATACATTCAATAGATGTGTTAGAGGCCTCGTACTTCTCATCAGACATACGCTTTTATATAATATCGTTGCAAGATCATACTATGGCCTACATAGCATTTCTATCATTGCACTTTGTTGTCTGTGTTTGTCTATTTGTCATTAAAATGGAATTTACACAGTGAATGACACGTTTCCTAAACAATACATGTTTGCTCTTGCGCAGTTTTTCAGTATAAACAGGAATAAAGGCATCACTGACATAAAAAAAGGTGTCTTGGCAAATGAAGGGAGGTGGTGGTCTCTGCACAAATGAATACTGTTAACTGTTAACACCTGATCAGAAACTGCTGACATAAAGCCACTTAAAGGTTTAATGTTTTATATGGTAAATAGACTTAACATCAAGTGTCTGAGCTTTACCAATACACTTTTTTAACCTGCTTACACTTTATTCATTCATTCATGTCAAAATGGAAACAACTCTCCTTCACACACTATTCATTTACTATCAAACACCTCCAGTATGAACATATTATCACTGGAAATCTCCACTTACTGAATTTCTATAATAAAGAAGGTACCATACTCTCTCTCACTCTGTCGCCTTAGCAGAAACGTGTCATCTGCAGGCTGTAAGGTATCTGGTGAATGCTTCCACATTAATGTGTTCACTGGACATTAAGTACTTATAGACCCTATATGTTCCCCGTATTAACTTAAACTAATCTGATTTCTGAGCCAAACATGACTCTCTTCACATTTCAGTCCCTATTCAATAGGTACTTACTTCCTGTTGTATAAATCCTTCAAAGATAAATCACCTTTTCCTCTGGCAAGATAAATACTACTGAACAGAGCAGCAAGCAACAGTTTGTCTTTAGTGTTTCCTTGGTCGACTCTACCCACCTACTCGCTACAGGAATGTATTTGCGTTACAGTAGTGTCTGACCCATCGACTTTGGCTGCTGTTCCCATTTTGAGACTTCATAAGCTCTGGGAAATACTGTAAACAATCTTCATGGCTGGCTGGTGCTGTCCTTCTCTGGTTGGGAAATCTCTGGGTCCACTGCGGGCACGACCAGCTGTCCGCCGGCTGTGCGTGGGTCCATGGCAGCATGCATGATAGTCAGCCATACATCATCCATGTTTGGCATTACAAAGATTTTCTAAAAAAAAAAAAAGAGAGAGAGAGAATCATGGATGGCAGTGAAGTTTTTTGTTTGTATTTTCAAAATTTTTTATACATGCAATATTTTGGAATATGAAATACAAATACGAGATAGCCAACAACATTTCAAATGTTTATGTTTTAGATGAAAGTCTCATTTCATGGTCATATGAATATTATCATGATGCATGACTTACATTTCCGAATTCTTAATGTTGTTATCTTGTAGTACTGGTGAATATAATGAATCCTTTGAATGTATGATGGTATTGTAATATCACCATTTAAATTCAATATTAGTGAACCTGTGATTTAGCCTAATACGGTTTGTCAATAAATTAAAAAAAACAAACAAAAAACAACAGCTATTTAGTGTGACTGCTCCGTGTCTATCAATTACAGAAACTGAAATATCTGTCGAAATGTAGTCTTTATCTTTACCTGGAATTCCTGATCCAGTTTTTTCTCTATCCAGTCTGTAACGTGAGCCAGAGTGACTTCTCTTTCTCCCAGTTTGGGTCGTGCCTTCAGTTCCAGATGGGGTGGCTTCCTAAAGCCATACCTGCAATAGAAGGGTCAAAGGGTCAAAAGAATGAATGATTTCCTTACAAATACTAAGACTTGACAGATGAACGCACTGTAACAACATGGACACCACCAGCAGAGGGCAGAGATGGATTGAGCGAAGTGCTACATTCATTTTTCCCCCCACAAAACATTCAGTTACAAGGAAGATTGAACTTCAGTTGTTCAGAATACAAATATCCATATCGTGTTTATTCATTTCACATGAATTATCCATCATTTGGAAATAAAAGTATGTGTCATGTTACTAAGTAACCAGTGACATGCGACAGGAAATTGGCTAAACAAGAGTCATCTGACAGCCATTGCCACCAACAGAGTTGGCTGTGTTTTCCATTGGTGGAATAGTGACATCCCTGAGGAAGATGTGATTATTTTTCACTCTGACAGACATGGAAATTCACTTTGCCCAGCATTCCAACCACATTTCCTTCACGCACCATATCCTGTCAGTGGGTGGAGGGGGTATGTTGACAGCCAGCGTTCCTTGGAGTTCCTGCACCTCTACTGTGAGGAGAAGAGGTGTATTAGAAACTTCCTCCATCTTCTTTTTGATGAACTCTGTTTCTGTGGCCTTCTGGAAATATTTGGATTTGGTGATCTTGTCCACAAAGCGCATGATCTTGCTGTGCTTGTGTCCTCCTATCAAACTGTAGACAACAAAGAGTTCAGTTATTGTTAAAATCACATACTAAATTTACTCTAACTGTACTTTAATAAAATCTAACAGCATAATATTTTTTTATCCAGCACATCTGTCTTAATTAAAATAATTCTCACTATTTTATTGTCACTGAGTCCAGAAAATCTTTTCAACATTTATAGCAATGAAGTTTAGTCTTCTTTTTACTTATTTTTTTGGACCACATAATGTTGGAAATGGATTCAGTGAACACAGAGTGTGTGTGAGCTCTTTCTCACCCGTCCGCTCCAGCGGAGTCATTTGAGAGCTCTGAGGAGTCTTCCTCATCCGATGAGCCTGCGCTGGATGACTCCTCATCACTATCGGCCAAGCAGTAAGTCCGTGGCCTGTATCTGGAAACACACAAACAAACACAGATGGATTGACACACACAGACACACATAATTCAGCTTTCATAGTGCTTAGTGCCTGAATTCTGTTGAACTACACCAACAAAACAATGTGTGAATGAGGTATGGAAACACTCAGAGGGAGATATGAGTGGACATGCCCGTTAATGTTCACATGCACAAATGGTACATTTTATTAGACATCACAGAGAAAGAAGGTAGGTCGGGTAAGCCAAAAGAACTGCTGCTTTGTGAATATTCTGCAGTCTTTCTACAGTTTCAAACTTTCACATGTAATTCGATGTGAAACTGAAAATGTTACCTTGAGAGACAGAAGCTCACTTCTCATTTGCTGGTAACCATTCTAGCCCTGAGAGGTACAAACTGCACATCCACACTGTATTTTATGGATGCACTAATCCAATATGCTGGGAATGGTATCAGCACAAACACTGACCATATTAGGTGGATCAGATGTCAGCCATCTTCTTTCAATGTCATTATAAAATTCAGTGCCTCAGCTATTAGTTACATTGATGCACTCACAGGCCAATGATTCATTTTGTTGCTACAGTACTACTGAAAAGGTTTGATTGGTGTTTCTGTGCTGTATTTAACTGTAATTGTATTTAACATGACATATGTCAACATATTGTGTTCTGTCATTACTGGGAATGGATTTGGGGATATAGAGGGCCCGAACTACTGATGAAGCTACTAAACACAGGTACTACACTGCTTAATGACATGACACATTAGGTGATAATGTGAAATGAGCCAAATGTATGGACATGAAAAACTTGAGAATGAGATATGGACAGAAGAGATCATTGTTGAAAGCAAGCAGCACTCACCAAGAGCAGAAATACATCCGATTAACAGTGGCATAAAGGAAGAGCCCAAAAGACAGACAAAAAAAAGCAGAGAAAACAAAGGAGGAGATATAAAAGACAGCAAATATATAGAATGCTGAGTGAAAGACAGACAGAACGTGGAAAACACCTGACAGTGATGTGTTTACTTTCAAGTGTCAAGTAGAGTTTCTTAAATGTATTTGTGGTGTCTGACTGTCTTACCCATCTTTGCCAAATTCCCCTAAGCGGACGCCCTCTCCCTCCTTGCCCAGGCGAATGAGGTTCATCTTGGTTTCCAGGGTCATTAGGAAGGATCCACTGTAGGAAATCTCCAAATCAAACCACAGACCTGAGGGACACAGTGTTTATTAGAAATGTTGATCTGAGACGAACTGAGAGAAGTGAAACTGTAAAGTGGAATATTTGGGGATACGAGCTAGAAATGTGGTAAAACAGCTCATTTGCTGTCATGTCACTATATCTACATGCAAGCCCAGCCATTATACACTGGCATAAGGAAGGTACAAAGCACCAGTTAAAAATGATCTCATCTTAAATTTAATTAAGTTGTCCATATCCATCTATTACCCTTTTAATGTGGGATATTTGAAAGCAGCACAGTGGAGTCAAAATGACTGTAATAAAAGCACTTCAGGTCAGTCCTTCTCCTTGTTAAATCTCTTTCTCTCACTCCTTTGTTTCCCATCTTTTCAGATTCTTCCCCTGATGCCTTGCCCTTTCTGTGGCACCACTCTCTCCCTAAAGCATCACAGACGTGGGGAAACCAATAGATTTTATTTTCTTCATCCCACCGCTTAGGCGAGAAAGAGCCAGCGAAAGACTTGGTGAAGGAAGGCAAGAAAGGCGAGAGGAAAAGAGAGGAGGAGAGATCACAAGGTTCCTTTGAACGGAGGAGAAACAGTTGGAGGGGACGCGATCCTCCATCCTAGCCCGTTTGATATCAGCGGGGGGGAGGGTGGGGGTGGCGGCTGCATAAACAGGGCTCTCCCTATGCCTTTTTCCTCTGCTTTAACAAACCTGCTGTAATCTGGATTAAACCAACTCCTCAAAAGCCTCCTTGGAAAGCCTGCCTCACAAGGGACAAGATATCTGCACTGTTTTTTTTCTGTTTTTTTTCCCTCTTTACAAAACAGGATCACATGTTCTTGTGTACAAAGAGCCACGTTTTACCATGAACTTGGGTGTGGTTACACTCTATACCACTGGGAGGCAGCAGAGGACAACCGATGATGCTGGGGTGACAAAGGATGATAGTCATTCAAAGATTCTAAACTGAAACAATTTGCCCTTTGCTGCAACAAAGACACATGTCCATGTGTGAACTGCAAAGGTCCATCGCTTGTGCATAAATACAAAGTGCAACAGCTACCAGAGATCTCATCATTAGATTTACATACTTTGCTAATAACAGCATATGAGGCCCACATACATGATAGGAAAAAGTAAAAAAATAAAAACATTGTTTAGTGAGATCAAGAAATGTTGTACAGGAAGGTGAAAAGCACAAGGTCAAACCACACTTCATTGTTACGCCCTCTCTTCATTGTTATATTGAGGCCTGAACACCTTCCATTTGTGCCAAATGATGTGATAATGCAATGAGTCTGGTGTGCCAGAGACAAAAAATGATCTTGAGAGTGAGAGCAAGTTAGAGGGAAACAACGGTGGAGAGAAGTGAAAACCAAAAGAAAAGACAGTGAAAGCACAAAGTAAAACCAGGCAGTAAGTCAGTCAGACAAAGACATGGTGAACCCAGTGGACTTTGCTTTACCCGCCTGTCCTGTGGGGCATGTGGTGGTTAATAGGACTGTGTCTGGCTTGGTTGGGGTTTCTGCAGGGCACTGTGGTTTGTTAGTTTGGGGAGACGAGAGAAGAGCCTCAGTACAAGCTGCTGGACCAGGGCATTGCTTCCTTAATTGGGGTGAAGTCGCATGGCGAAGACTTGAGAGTGTGTGTCGTGCACACTTCAAAGAAATGCCTTTACACATGCAGCGTGACTGCTTGAATACATGCAGAAAAAGCACATCACAGCATGAAACAGAGTGTGTGCAAAAACAAATGTGCTTAAACACAAACGTCCAAGCATGCAGAGAGAGACAATTCCTGATGGAGATATGCACACGTACACAGCTGGAGAGGTTCATCGATCCACTGCACTCAGCATGCTTGTTCCAGGAAGGAGCGGGGTGATACAAGGTAAAGGTAGAACTTGAGATGCCTGGAGGATACAGCCACTGTAACATCGGTGAGGATTTCAAAAGGAGAACTAAACTGACCATTTCCCATCAAAGTTTTCTAACTACCACTTCAAGGTAAAATGATTACAGATCATAGAAACACATGGCAGAAATGAGGAATGAAGCATTCACTTTCTCTGCAGAGGTAGAGATATGCTTGGTAAAGATAAATTCCTTCTGTTAGCCAAGCAAATAATAAGTCATTTGTTTGCATGCACTGCTTCCTGTTTCTTCTCACTTCCAAGAAATATTCTGAAAATGAGACACTTTGTTGTTTTAGATTGACAGTTGCGGATCTGAATGAATCAATTTAATGGCAAACTGTTAGAGAGAAATCAAAACATTTGGCAACAAAGTCCAGTTTGAGAATTAAATTGCAATTTAACCTGAGGACCGATCCATAACATGAACAAAATGGTAGCCTCTGCACACTGAGTGTGTTCGGAGTGGCTGTTGAGGTGTGTTTTGTCTGGAACGATTCCAATAAATGGCATTGCCGTGTCAGTCAGAGATGCAATCAATTCTTGCTCTGACTATAGGACTATGTGAGTGCTGCAGTGATAAAAATGAGGTGGTGACTCATAGCACGAGGGGGGAGCGAGAGAGATACTGAGACTAAAGAGTGAGTGAGGACACAAAGAGGAAGGTGAAATGAAAGGCATTTCAAGAGGAAGAGGAAGAGAAATCTAGGCAGAGACCATAGATGTGAAAAAAAATGAAGAGATGGATCTGTCAGGGAATGTGAAGGAGAACAAAAGAAGCAATGTGGTACACAGGGATGGAAAGCTCGGTGCTGATGTGGGTCAGAATGATCACAGAACGACTATTCTAAAAAGAATTGCACAAAATTAGTGCTAATGAAAAACTAGAGCACAGCTGAAAACTATAAAAACTTAAACTGTACTTATATCATTGTGCAGCTCCAGCAGGCAAATCTGTGGTCACTCACGAAGCTAAAACCCCACACAGCTAGGCCTCCATTTATCCAATCCACATATAACCATAAGACCTGCTAAAGTGCTTGTGGCCTGAATGTATTGTCCTAAGCTGAGAGCTCACGAACCAATGAAATTCTATTAGACTTCAGTAAACAAAACTCTTGATTATGAAGTGCTTCCTGGGATGTATATAGCATAACACCTCAGGTAAAGGCGATTTCTTCACATTCATTACAAGCGTGTGGTTTTATAACATCTAGTAAACAACACTGCCCCAGTGAACTGTGAACAGTGTAACTGCTGGTCAAGCTATCTGGCAATAACTGTAAAGAGAGGAAAGGTTTCTGCTTTATTTAAGGAGCTGAGAAGCTTCAAGTAACAAGCACGTCTCTAACCTCAAGGGTACTACCGCCTGACAAGCTGAGTGGGTGTAAGTGCATGTTACGCTCCAGTGTGATGCACGGGAAACCTCATTTTGAATGAAGCAGTTAATGCTGTTTTTGGCTTATTTGTGTTGATAAAGCAACTGTTCTTTGCTTTACCATTACTGTAAAAATATGTTTTCTGTCTATTTTTACCTAGCAATTTCACATCACTAGAAATATTTTAAAAGTATATAAAGTTATTAAATGTTGGTGATGCTGATTCACATTTACAGGAAAGACACAGGCCAGGATGATTATGCTGATGGTGTCTGATGGTTAATACTGGAAGCACCTCAGTCCAGACTATGTTGTTTTTAGTGGAGGAACAGAACACCATTGCTGCTGTTTTTTGGAGGGAGAGCGTGTCAAAGAGTCATTGAGACACAGCCTCAGCACTGTGCTCTCATTAGTCACAGCAAGAAGACTGGAGAAAGAATGGGAGCAGTGGACAATCATGAGACAAAATGTCACTTCAGATTGCGAAAGTATTCACCCCATTTGACATTTCACAATACTACTTATGCGCAGTACACTGCAGCCTTTTTTGTTTTGTCGAGTGGGGGGGGGGCGTAATCGTATAAACGTATCGCTCACCTGATTTCCTGCCATTTTCAATATGAGTGAACTCCACAGCAAACATATCATAATAGACAACTAGCTGGCACTGCTACCTGTTTATCTTTGTTATCTCTGATATGGACACAGCAAATCGACCAGTAGGCGATCAGTGTAGGGGTGTTGTGCTTTCAAAGTCATGGGATACGCAAATAGTGCACAATGAAAGACTTCCCAGAACATAGCGCAGAGAGTTCAGTGTACCACTCAAATAGCAATGTTACATTATTGTATCTTTTTACAGAAACCATTGAGTGTGTGTTCTCTCTTGCCTCGGTAGTCAACGGAGGGTTTGGATGCCCCGAGGATCCTGGGAGTGGCCGAGCCCATGTCCAGTTCTGTGAGGGTTAGCTCATTCATGAAGTAAGGCAACTGAACAAGACAAAAGGAAGAACGATACAGCTGAGCACACTGTACATGAATTATTGATTGGCGGATTATGATGTATCCAAATTGGAAAAAACATTAGAGTGTATCTCTTTCAAAGAGCATATAAAATGCCAGCTTGGAAAAAGAATGAGAGAAAAATCTCATCCACAAATAATGAAATAAGAAGCACACACTTAGGCATCTTTTTTTTACTGTTACTACTAAGACTACAACATTACCATTTTCTCTTGACTGCCTGTTTAAATTTTAAAACACTTCTTAAGTGGAAGGTTATTAATGGGCTTGCCCCACTCACCCTTATTTTGCTGAGCTTCATTTGAATCTTCTTGGAGACCAGTTCAGCCCAGTAGGGCTCACCCAGGAAGTCCCAGAAGACACGACCCACAGCTGCATTCACCCAGGCAACATTATCCTCCTCTTCCCCACTGGGCTGCACCTGAGCTGAGGTGGTGCCCTGAAGCTTCAGACACAGCAAGCAAGTTAACATAAACATTACGAGAAAAGAATATGAATTTCACATTGCTGCAAAGATTTCTAAAACATTTAATCCCCTACAATACAAATCTTTATGAGCCTTAACATCACTGACTTGTTGTTTTTAATTACACAGCTTGTAACATTGTATAGTTAAATTACAAACAAGATGTCTCATTTATCAAATGGTGTACATGTAAGATGTTCTACCTTCTTATCAGCCCCGGGGCTGCTCTGAGGACTCTGGAGAGACGGGCTGGCAGCTGCAGGGCTGGCTTCCACCTGTTTTGGCAGTATGGAGGCCATGTACACACTGTAGTCCAAGAGTGGCTTGGTTTTGGCATTGACTGCTGTTGTTGAGGAGATTGAGGAGTCCTTTGACCTGGGCTGAGATGCCAGTGTCTCATCCAGACTGCTGCGGCTGCTGCTTCGACTGTGAGAGCTCAGAGCTGTGGGCCACAGCAAACATCAGAGGAAGGTGAAGAATTACATGGTGCATCGTTGTGCTTTTTGTCATTTCAAAACTACCAAAACTTTGGATTATAAGTACAATTTCTCTAGCTATAGAGTATATGAACATATCTTTACTGAAAACCTAAAAATAGTCTTGAAAAGATAATTGGAAAATTGTAGTAGAGACAAAAGTCAGTTCTGCTCACCACTCTTACTCCCTGCAATACTTGAAGATTTCTTCAAGTCCATCTTGAGCCTGGAAGCAGACAGAAAACGCTGGAACCACTCCTCCTTCTCTCTCCCAGTTCTTCCAAACAGATAGAGGGTCAGGTCTCTGCTGGACGAAGACGAACAGCCTCGCTCCTGCGCTCCTCCTGTCACCTCTCCTCTGTCCTTTGTATTGATGCTCTCACTGGCCTCCCCCCTCTCACCCTCTGCCTTTGACATAAAGTCATCCTGTCTGCCAAGGTCAATGCAGATGGGGTATTTTTTGTTCCATACGCGCTTCCTGGCCAGGCTCTGTGGCATTAGATATACCTGGGGGATGAGAAAAACACAAAGTTGGGCTTGAACACATTTCATGCCATTTTTAATTATTATTTGAATTATTGTGTAGATATGAGGGAAACACCTTTTAGATAACTCCATTTCTTAAATATATACTAACAACGTACTTTGCTGTTGGTGAGGTCGTAGATCTTCTGACTGATGTAGGAGACATCAGGTTTTGGTTCATTGTGTGTGGCACGGCGGGCAATGTTGTGGTTGGGTTTAGAAAGACGAATGGTGGAGCCCTCCAAACGGACATACACTGAGTGTGTGAGCGTGGCATGGTATGTCTCTGGGTCATAGTTTGATATTTCATTCATCCAGCCCTGGAGGGAAGACATGACCATGTTGCATAATTAAGATTACATTTCAATCAATCAATTCAATTAAAATAGTTTCTGAAATTAGCCCAACTTTAAAAATAAGAACACAATGTTGTGTGCTGTAGAGTCTGTCCAGCATTTGTACAGAGAATAAGTCGTCAGTGTTTGTAATTGTTTAAAACATAACAAAACTATGCCTGGAAAATGAGGACACTGAATATCTGCTCAGTCGCCCATGTGACATTTCCACAGTGATAGGAAAGGTTACCTGTCTCTACAAACTTCACACTGATAAGAGTGTGTTGTAACTGCTGACTTGTTGTCATTTGCTTTCTGTGCTGGACTTTTGAAGTTCCTTCGGCTAAATTCAGCCCAGGATCCGCATCTAGTTTATTTGCTGCTTTGTCACTTCAAAGAGAAAACTGTCATGGTTGCATTATAAATTGCATGTTTGCCTTCGTTTAAAGCTTTCTATTGATACTGATGTACACGGTGACATGATTAAGTGAAGTTTTTTCCTGATAAGAGTAAATGTGATGTATTTTTATCTTTTCTTAATGCAGAATTTCAACACAAAAATCCTGTTGTAGGTTGCTTTGATGTAGATATTTTGGGCCAGTGCTACTGCATTTATTACTGGTAACTGAAAAAAATAATATTGCAGATAGATGTGGTGGTAAGCGTAAATATTTGTCTCTCTATTTGTATTTGCCCTGTCATGAGTGGTGACCTGTCCAGGCTGTACCCCACCTCTGAACTATTACTTTTTTCATTTTCACACAACTGCCTCTGTCACTTTTCATGTTTACAACTGAGAGCAATGCCATAGTGCCTGCCAGCATACATTGCTGCAGACTAAGCATCATTAGCTCCATAGTTAATTGATTATTGCATCTTGCCCCTCGATATGATGGCTGACTTTGTTTATTGTTGATCAGAACATCATATGATCCACTTCTTATCTTGTCTAACCAGGCCTCGGAGTCAGACTGAGAGGTTAATCTATGGGGAGCAGAGCAACAGGTCCTGCTCTTAAAAGACCTCTGATTGTGACATTTGAGCTCAAAAGTTGATATATTAACCATGGATTGTTTTAACTTTATTCCCGCACTTTAATGTCCACTTACCCTGATGAGACAATTATTGTCTGTCAAGTAATAATCAGATAGTGTTGCCAAAAGTAGAAAAAAAAGGGCCACATAAAAACAAAGTGGAAAATTATATGCAAGAACCTGTCTCTGTTTTCCCTAGAATACAGTGACCTATAAAGAAATAATGTATTGGTGTGGCATTGATAGCACAATGTAGTATATTATGAAAAAGTTAGTTAAGTAAAGGAAGTGCGTGTTTCAGTGCTGGAAAACATATCAACACTGTAGAAGAGCAAAGTAATCAACCAGAAAGATTCGAAGGCTGTTGTAGCATGACAAAAAAAATTCAAGGAAATCTGAAATATTCACTGACCTTATAGATCTGTGGTTCCTTAATGTCCAGCTTGGGTAGACTCCACAAATTCCCATGCTGTCTGGAATTTCTAAAACTCCTGCTAGAGGGTTTTGGTCCTGTCAGCCACACAACGCCGATGGCTAAAAGGAATCCCAGCCCAATCCCAAGCAGCATGCCTCCTACGTAACTTGGCAGAGGTAATACAAAACACCCATAGACCAACACAGTGAGGATGATGAGAGTATAGTGTGGAACACTAGGTGTTGGTTCAGTACTTTCGGATTCATCTTCACTGCACGGTTCAGTACTACCACTTAGTGGCACTTTAGTCTGACTACCAGTTCCACTATCATCAGTTCTGTCACCACCATCTCCTTCTGTGTCAGTATAAGTCTCAAAGTCCTCACTGTGCAGAATGCAATAGTCCTCATCCTCTTGTTTAGCAAGTGCGGACATGGAAAATTTGTCCAATGACACGGAAAGTGATGATTTATTGGGGCTCTTAGTGTCGAGAGAGGCAGGAACAGGCGATTCAGCTGGAGCAGAAGCCCTGCTGTTGGAGCTCTCAGCCTCCCATTCGCCTCCTTCTTCCTCCTTGATGCAGTAATTGTTGTTGCTCTCAAGGTGGCCATTGATAGCAGTAATGTTGGAGAGTTCTGTGGCACTAGCAGAGAGGGCCTTTGGCCGGTAAATGCTGCTGCCAACTAAGCTGCCACTCTTTTCATCCATGATCTTACTCAGCAGTTGGAGCGGTTCGGAGATGACCTCAGAGAGACGGCGCTTAGTGTCTTCGATTTTTGCCTCGACTTCTGAGACTTTGAAGAAGCTACGGGCATCTGGTGAGGTTAATGGAGAGGAGGGGGCAGTTTTAGAGTCACCAGCTGACGATGTGGCAACAGACGGCATCCGGGACTGTGTGAATTGCTTGAAGAGTTGCAGATTGAGGCGGGATTCTGGAAGACGGTAGGGTGTGGAGGACGAGGAGGAGGAGGATGATGAGTCCTGGGATGTATCTGAAGACAAAGATTTCACAAGATTCTTCATCAGGTGTCTATGCCGAACTGAAGAAGCAGCAAGAGAAGGGATCCCATCACGAGACTCTATGTCAGAGGACAAAGACTTCACCATGCTGAGGAAAGGTTTGTCACTGGAAGGAAAGCTCAAAGATTTAGTAGGGGAGGAATTTGAAGCTGAGCCTTTTTGCTCAGCAATACGTGATGACAGAGTCCGTGTGGGAGAACTGTTAGTGTGATGTCTAGAAACAGGAGAAAGTCTGGATGATTCAGGAATGACAGCAACCTTAGCTGCAGAGTCCAATGGCACCACTTCAAACATCTCCTCGCTTGCCTCCAAGGCTGTCACAATGTTTGAGTCATCCTGTGCAGCTGAGGTAGTGGTGGCAGTTGTCCTGTACAGCTCCTCTTCCTCCTCCTCTTCCTCCTTCCCAAGAGCTGAGAAGTGGATGGTAATGGTCTCCTTTGACAGCGATTGCTGGACATGGAGCTTCGGGGACGAAGCAGGGGGCTGTTTGTCTGTGGAGTGGGCGCTGTCTGCATGGCTAGGATACCGGCTAGTCATTGCAGTACTCCCACTGAGTCGCAGTCTGGAAAGAAGGAAAAGAGATGACACTAAATTAAGGCCAGAATGATCAAGTCATCGATCGGCTGATCAACAGAAAGATAATCTCCAACTACTTTGATCATCAAACAACTGTTTCAATAGTTGGGTTTTGGATTGCTGGTTGGACAAATCAAGATATCTGAAGATGTCACTATGTGCTGTGGTAAATTATTTATTTCCACTATTCTGACATGTTATGAACTAATGTGCTACTAGTTCATACTATGAATTAATTGAGACAATGATTTATCAACAGTAACACTGAATCAATACAGGAATGAATCATTCTATCTGGGACAATGATGTCTGCAGTCTCCAAGCTTTAAGACCTATGACATATTGTGAAAAACTAGTTAGGGCTGTCCCTAACGATTATTTTCCTCCCGATTAATCTAGCAACTATTTTTTTCGAATAGTCACGATTATTTTTTAAAGTAATGTTTTTTGGGTTGGCGGGTATTACAAACAGGCTT
>JBAJHX010000051.1:3697291-3708575 GCA_037176925.1 Amniataba percoides
TGAAAAACACAGCTGATGTGGTCAGATACAACATAAATCCACCATACTGCCAAAATCCTGCCAAGTCTAGACTGAAGCAAGAGGTGGAGAAGTACATCCTGAAAAATGCAGTGTTGAAAATTTTAGAAACCTGTGAGATTGGCCACAGATCCAGCAAAAGAGATCCTTGCGCTTGTATTTGCAACAGTAATGAGCACATCAAGTCCATCTGCTGTCCTGCTGGGAAAGGTCTCACAACACTGAAGGTCTTTAATCTCTATGCAAAGGATCTGTATGGTGATAGGTGGACTAAGACAGATGGTTCAGTGAAAGTTAAATTTGGTAACCAGATAAAGCGCACTGCCATTATAGCAAGCGATGACAGTCACAAGATATTTGACTTTGGATGCATCAACATGAGGCACAAACTTATTCTCAGTGTTTATGATGAGGACACTTATTGGAACAGTGATCTTCCTGGCAGATGCACAGTGAATCTGAAAAAAGGTTCTGTTTCAGACAGCTGCATGTTGAATTACTTTACCCTCTTCTATTCTTACATAGTTAAGTGCGCTCCAAGTCTCGATGGTGACCAGTGTCAGGATTACAAACTCACTCCTGCTGACCAGCAATGGCTTATACATGTAAGACAGAATGAAAGGCATTCATGTTTGATTTTACGGATCATATATTGAAGTTTTTGCTGTTGTCTCTCTTACTTTTAAATTCTTAATCTTGTGTGTGCAAAAATAAATGTATACAGTTTAATCACTCAGATTTATTCACACTTTCTTTTGTGAGGAACATCCAGACTTTATTCTTCTTTCTTTGGTGTTTCAAAATCTGCCATTAAAGCATCAACAAAGTCAATGCTTGTCTCTGTGTGATTTTATATTGTAAAGCATAACATGGACTTTTTTTGTTTAAAAACCATGAGCTTCAAAGAAAAATCTTGTGCAGCAAAAACACGAAAATACTATCTGTAAACATACCAGACATATCGCCACATTTACTTTGTACAATGTTTTGAGTACAGAGTATCAAAATCAAATATCATACTAGCTTTATCATACATGCTAAAAATGATCTATTTCCATGAGCTAACATGATTTGATAAAGATCCAGCACCGTAGCTGCAATAACACATGCTAATTACTTTGAAACAAGTAGCAAAATCCATCCACCTGCACCTTTAAGGCTCATTAATTAACACATTGTGTCCTGTTTGTTAAAAACTGTTAAGCTGACTAAATTATCATCCATCCATGGGTAAGGTGAAGCATAGAAATTCCAGTTCCAAGTATGAAGTGGATGATTTAAAAACGTAAAGCCACTTATAATTGTAAGTGGCTGAAGTTTAAAACCAAGGTGTCTTGATTTAAAAAATAATCCAGAGTCCAGTATAGATAGATGCTGTAAAAAGATGAATGTCTTGATGCACAGTACAGGAAAGCAGAAGGAGCCACATCAAAGTACTGAGATCCACCCCTTTATCCTCACTTTCCTCTCGTCTGCTATCAAACAATGACCCCTTTACCAGCGCCCATTATTGAGACTCACCCGCTCTTCCAAAAGAGGTCATCTCAGTTCTTCAACTTGACAATCTCCTGCTGGCGTGGCTTATCCACACCCCATTCCTTTCTCCTTCCCTTGCTCCTAGAAGAAAAGAGACAGAGACGAGGGGATTTGCCTCACGGTAGGTAGCTGTTTTATGTGAAGCATAAGAGAAGAGAGAGAAGAAAGGAGGGAGGTTTTTTGGTGAGGCTTGGCAAAGAGAGCCAGGAGCCCACTTGAGGAGCAGTGGGTCTTAGAGCTGGATGATTTGTTTGGAGAAGCCCTCTCCAGCCAAAAGGAGGATTAGCTGCACACAGGTTCCCATGGATCCAAGGCGAGGTGGAGAGGGCTTTTAGAGGTTACCACACCCCTGTGATACAACATATTCATGCATGTAAACACACATGCACAATGCACACATGTACGTAAAACCCAGACACAAGCAGCTACACACAAGTTCAAGAACATACACCTGTCTGCAAAGAACATTACATTTATACAGGCAACAGAAACTACAGGTAGGCCTGTAACAGTGGCTGGTGCACAACCAGGCACAGATGTGACTGGTAAGTCTATTTGACCCACCACTACATGCACACGATTCAATGTATGCCAAGCCAAGGTATCAAAATAAGCCTTTTATAAAAGCTAAATCAGCACTCAAAAGATTAAAGTCTGCCTTAACTGAATGTTGGGAGGAATTAAAGAGTGAAACACAATAAACACAATAAAAGTGACGTGGTAAAAAAGTTTCTTGCAAATAAACAATTTCAACATTGGTATGTATTTCAGGTTAAGTTTATCCATTTCCATTTGGCTTCTGTACACATTTGTTTCATAAAGGTTCAAGACGATCATCCTGCCAAGCATAAATGGTACCAAAATGAATAGTATGTTTAGATGACATTCTGTTTCGAGGATGTAGTTTGTGATGTTGTTCAATTGTTTTGCATTATACAGAGAGGTGTTTCTGTTATACATTCATGAGGCTAAATAACAGAAACATCTCTCAGTATAATGTAGCTGAGTTCAAGAAATGGAGGTGACTGACCCATCATCATGGATCGGGCAGAAGCATCACCAGCTCTACATTTTCAGGAACTGAGCTGATCAAAAGACACTGACGGTTCATGAGGTGTGGCTGCTGCCATCTGCTGGACCAACCAAAGAACTGACTGGTCGAGTGAAGATGGATAACTCACTGTGTCTCACTGAGGAAACGTTATGTTGTTGTTCATGTTACTGGTTTTATGTTTATTAATTACCAAACTGAATCTTTCAATAAAATCAAACAGCTCTCAATATGTCATTTGCCCTGATCAAAACTTTTAATAATTTAACATGTCCGACAGTGGGTAAAGTGTCTATTCCACTATCTATCTTAATTATTAAATATCCCTAAATATGTTTATTTAGGGGTCTTGTGCTTGAAGAAAATAATCAAAGTTCATTCTCCTCTCTTGAGCCTCCATCAGCCCCTGCTGCAGAAAGTTAATTCTCCTGATATACCTTTTAACCCTTTGAAATAAGATACATTATACTGAATAAAAGGTTCATTTGAGATTTTCTTCCAGTTTTTGATATTATTTTCCACTGGGTTTATTCTCTGCTCAGACCCTTTGCTATTTGCTGTAGACTGTAAACGGTGTGTAAACAAGATATTCAGATATATTACAAGGTTTTCTTAAACCTGGATTTGTGTCAGTAGTATGTACAGGGCTATTTTTCCAGTGGTGTCATTCACATTTTACACTGGCTGTGGTTTGCTGATTACCGATCGCCTCTTCATAAACCTCTTCATCTCTGTGACAGCTAAGATGTGGGTGAACTTTATTAAAATGCTGCGAAGACGGGAGTTACGTTACACAAAAGCCCTCATTTTCTGAAACACTGTCTATGTGGGTATGTGAGGGGAGCTCGCATGTCCTATGCCGGTGGACCCCCACGGTGACATCGCCATAGAAGCAGCTGCCATGACTACAGACCCTACCACCATCATCTTGCCCAGTTGCTGCGGCTGTCCACGGCAACCTGGGAAATCTTTGGTCCCTTTCATCTCCCAGTACCACCCAGTGGAGGATGGAACAACTGGTAGCACTGCTGTCAACACCTCCCCGTACATGCCATGGACGGCTCAGCTCAGCCTTGTGGCAAACATAGCGCAGATTAGCATGCCAGCAGTTCTCTTCCCAAACATCTCTGACAGCATTAGCACATGCTAAGTCAAGGGCGTACGTGAGAGCCAGCTGTCAAGTGGAGGGAATTCCTGGTGCTTCACTCAAGGTCGCTCCCACCATTCAAAGCAATGGTGCTCTGTCATGGCTCCCACGCTAGGTGTTAACTCGGTATCGCTAACAGTTTAGCTTGGATGTCCTGGCATGTTTGAAAGAGGGTCTTAACTGGTGCTTTACGTTCACACAGCAGGGCTGCAGTGTGTGATCGTCACCTGTCACACAACACAGCGTGTCTCATGAGGAGGTCACATGGAAGGCAACTGGATGAGAGGAGGATCCAAAGTACACGCTGCCCGTTATTTAGGGGGAAATGTCCTCTGTTTAAAACGCCTCAAAGTGGTGTTGATAACAGCTGTATGAACAGCTACAATGCAAAAACACAAATAGAGTCTGAAGGTGATCAGGGAGATATCATTTTACATACAAAATGATTCCTTCAGTTGAACAAAATCCCCGTAAAAATGCACGTTTACAGGGATTTAACCCCATAATGGATGAAGCTGGAGATATTCTTTATTTTTTATTATCATCAGATCCTTTTAAAATATCAAATTAATTTAATACGTTTCTCAACTGCAGCTAAAGCCAGATAGAGATTATTCACCTCTTCTACTGAGCCCATATTAAAAAGGCATCAATGAGTCACATCACACTGGGTAACACTTTCCTTCATTAACATGAACACAGACAACTGCATATTTTGAGTCAGCTAATACACACACATTCTGCACTAGACTAGTGACCAGAGTAATAATGTGTATCAATATACAGCTAGCAATGATAAATGAAAATAATTCTGTAAAAAGGTTCCCGACAAGTTCACTCACTGAGAAAAGGTGTCCAGCTGTTTTAGGAAAGAATTAATAGACAGGTATTTAATAACAAGGAGAAAAATGTAAAATGGCACAAGCCTTTAAATCTGTTACTGTCATCTATTGTGACTTCAGGGTAAATGTGTGTGAAGTGTTGCAGCCATTTTTATTTTGACATACCTTAAAAGACAAGCTGGAACAAGCCATATAAAGTCTGTGTAGTCATGGCGGGATAAGATGATCAAAACCACGCTAAAACTAAAGGAGCAAACTGCATGTTACAGTATTAAGAGTAATGCTCTTAAATTCATATACACACACTTGGACGACACTATCACAGGCCTCTTACGCTCTTTTCAAAGAGAGCTTTGTACTTTTTCCTTCACCTCAGTATTTTTAAATAACTTCTCAACACGTGGCTGAGCACAAATTTCAACTGAATCATGACTGAAGTTATGGTCGGCTTCTGTGCAAAGGTGACATTTATCACTCTGCACGCAGGTCCAGCCACAGAGCTGTGCGGTAAGTAGGGCCTGAATAGAGTGGGCTGGCTTTAGACAAATTCAATAATTCATGCTGATTTTAATTACAGCCAACAGGGCAGAGTATGCAACATTAAAGGCAGCAAACACACAGGGCTACGTTTCAGACAAGTCGTCCTCTCTCTATTTTCCTCCTTTGTCACTCTTTCTAGTCCTCCCACCCTCGGTTGCCCCCTCCTTCACTTTAATCCAGTGGTGGAATTTCACTCGACAAGTGATCAAAGACCAGTCGCGCGATGCCAGGTGTGGCTGCAGCTTCAACCGTTGACAACCACCTAGCAATTTTTCCCCCTTCCTTTTCTCTTCTCTGGAAAAAAAGAGAAAACCTAAACAAAGCTGGGCGAACTGCTGTGTGTGTTTGAGTCTGTGAAAAACAGTTTCTTTCCCCACCTCCATTATTTTTTAAGACTTTCTTCTTTTTTTCCAGAAGGGGAAGTAGGAATGTTTTTTCCTTCTTTTTGACACTGATCTGTGTTACCTAGTCTCCCGTCCCCCTCAGCGCACTGTGTGGTGGCCGGTTTGAGGAGTTCTGTGACAGTAAATTATGGCACTCTTGAGACAGACGACCAGCAGGAGTTGTGGAACAGAGAGAGGATGCACGGCGGGGATTAGGCTTTATTAAGACTCAGCCACCACGGATGGGCACAACAACACAGCGTGCGGGTGTGTGTGAGTGAATAAGTGAAGGATACCGCACAAAGTATCTTTCTCAACCTATAGGTGGTCCCCCAGTGAAGTAAGATACACATCAGCTCTAATAGGTATCTTATGTCTAAAAGTGTCGCTGTACTTGTTTAGAGAATGTCACCACACTGTGCTATTAAGTATATTTATATATATATAATATATATCTATAGCACTGGTTGTACAAATTCAGTAGATGTTCTTGAGTCTGCGTGTATGTGTGTCATGAAGGAGCAATCAATCAGGCTGAGACGGTGCTATCATCTTTATAAGATTTGTATTGTTTGTGAGTGTTTTCCGTGTTGATTTTCTTGTTTTTTGGGGGGTTTTTTTAAGTCACACATAATATTCTAAATCTTTCATACAATATGTTTTGTGTTCTCGGTCTTGCAATCGAACAGAATAAAACTCCTTTTCTTTTTGTTCAGGATTGAAAATGTTACCAAAAACAGACAGCTCAGTGGACTGTCTTCACTTCAGAAAAGGCAAGTAGATCTTTCCTGACAGACCACAGACAGTAAAGAGTGGAAATGAAAAAAAGGTTATGATATTGCTGTATTTCAACAAGTTTAGAGGCAGCAACACACTTGCATTCATGTTATATGATATAGATGGCAGAGATGGGAATGATTCCTGTCTTATCAACATCTTACCAGCATTACACTGGTTGATGCTGCCATGTTTGTTTTTTATGCATTTCCATATTGGATATGTTGGATATGCTTTTTTAAAAATTCCCTGCTGTTATTACGACTTCAGGGTTAACATGGCTGCCATTGATGAAGGCTTCTAGGCTTTCTGAGTTGCCCTGTGCTCTCTCTGTGTATACAAAGCTTATGTGTGAGTGAACCAACCTTGCATATATCTTCATATTAATCTTTTGTTTTGTTCGTTTGTGCGTGTGGGTTGTGAATATTGTGTGGGGGGGCTACTGACAGGTGGGAGAGGAAGTGAAGTGCAGCCGTCCCCCAGCTGTCGTGAACTACCCCCCCCACGTCAAGCTCACCAACCACCCTCCCCACCACTCTCACGCCTTAACTATCCTCTCTCATCTAACCACTGCTGTGTCCAGCTGGAAACTTTGATCGAGTCCAAGCACACATACACACTCAAATCCCCGGGTTGGAGAGACTTGAATAAGTGTGGGTCAAAACTGTAATGAAAAAGAAATGTGCTTATTTTCAATTAGGAAGTTGTTCGCAGCCACTGTTCCATCTTCCCATGAATTTTGCAAGTTTCTGTCTTCATTATCATTATTATTAAACATGTTTTTGTGACGTTACATTTTGCATTTTGTGTTGAAAATAGGTATCGACAACTTGGGAAGACTTTTGTGGTGCTGATGTTGGTCGTTTATAATTTGTGTAAAAATATCAGTTTGGCATTTTTACATTTTAAACTGTGTGAGTCTCTGCTTAAGGAATGGTTCAGGCGAGGCAACTAAAAAGAGTCAGGGATATCACATACTTTTAACAAAAATCCACAACATTTTCTTGTTCTGGCCTCTCAAATATGAGTATGCTTTTGTTTTTGCTTTTATATCATGAAGTATATTTGGATTCTGGGCTGACTGAGGAAACAAGTCATTTGAAGATGACACCTTGGGCTCTGGGGAAATTACAGAGGGCATTTCTCACTGTTGTAGTCAGAGTATGGTAGCTGAGATGTGACGATATGATCAAACAGCTGCTTTTCTGGGTCAGGACACTGCCAGTGTGTTTACATAGAAAACAACAGGCCTTGAGTTCTCATACGCATCATACAAAGTCTGCGTCCCACAGGAAATAAATAGGGGTGAACTTATTCAGACTTCAGCCTTAGCTTGCTCTGGACAAGGTAAGTGATGACCTTTCAGCAAAAAAAACAGCCTTCGTTTCTTCATTGTTTCATAAGGGGGCACATTACTTTGTGCATTAGCACTGAAATTTGGTGTAGGACATAAATGGCGATGTGTAGCATTTTCTAATAATATGAGTGTACACCTGTGATTGACAATTTAATGGAGGCTGTTGTTTACGTCCTTTAAAACACTAATCTGGACCTGCAAGTGGGTTACAAGAAACACCTTTGTTTTCTAAATGCTGTTTGACCCAGGCAATTAAATGGGACATGTAAGGTAACAAAGTAAGGTTAAAACATCCAGTTTAAAAGTGAAAGAAAAGCCTCTACACAGGGACTGCGGATGTGTTTTTGTCCTTCGCTTGTTTCCCCCCACTGAAGAACTGGTGATGAGAGTAAACCTGACAGAAAATTACCTTACTAAAAGAATGTAACTCCAACACGTTGAGCGACTGAAACAGTGATGATCAGATTAAAGAAAATCAAGCAAAAATATTCAGCCAGCTCTTTTCAAGTTGATATGAAAATGGATTGTTGCGAAAAAGAAAAAAAAGGGGGGCCAAAGAAGTCTTTTCTGGCTGTTAAATTGGATGTGCATATGACAAATTTCAAAGGCTGTCAAAATAAAAAAAGGGGGGAAGAAGAAGAAAGGGTTGGGAAAAAATACATTTACATCATAAATGCACAGGTTCCCTTTCAATAGGCCTCTTCAAAACTCTGTCAGGCTTTTAATGGTAGGCAAGTTCAAAGTGGCACTAGACTCCCACTGCTTCCACAGATAGAAGTAGAACTGTGTGTGTATGTGTGTGTGTGTGTGACCGCATCCGAATGTGGTCACACACAGTAGCATGTGAACTAATACCTCTCTCCGTCTGTCCCAGATCCTCACTCCGAACCCCCCCTTTGATACTTGCGCTATTGTGTGTGTGTGTGATTGCACGCATGTGTCGCTGAACGTGTGTGCATCTGATTGAAGGGTGTATCCGGAGAACTGATAGCAGGCACTTCTTTGTGACTGTCATTGTTCCCCTCCTTCTACCTCAGTGATCCATATTCTATTAACCCCTCTACCCCTCCCCCCAACAACCCCCCTCCTGCCTCATCCAGTCAACACCGCTTTCTCCCGTTCCATCCACTTTTCTTTCTCTATGTGATTTCTCCGCTTCTGCTTCTCTTCCGCTCCTCTCCCTCCTTCCTTCCAGTTTGTCCAGGACTGCTGGCGAGGGATTGCTCGAAATGGTGTCTTGGGGAACGTTGCAAACATTCTGAAAGCGCTCCGGATCCCAGTACCAGCCAGCACCAGCCAACCAACCATGCCCCACGGTGATATCCCTGCATCAAAGCCACAAATCTTCCCCTTTTTCTCTGCCTCCCTCCCCTTTCTCTGTCTCTTTTTCCACGGTGGCACTTCCAGCGGCTCCGAATGTTTAAACTTCATATATCAGCCTCATTACGGAGCCTCAAAGCCTTCCATCGATTCTAAAGGCGCTCATTTGAATTTTTAATCACACGTATGTATGAGTGCTGCGCTCAGCAACTATCCGACGCAAGCGTGCACACACACACACACCCTCGCGCTCTCATCTCCGCTCCTTCAGCTCTTTCAAAGTGCTCAGCCTCTGAAGTTTCGGAGTTCAAACTTCCACTTAGAAAAAAAATCAGCTAATATTGTTCCGATGAGTTTGAATTTGGCGTGATAAGTGCGGGCACACAGTTCAGACTCCATTGTGAGCTCAGTGGCATTGCTTGTGGGCGGCAGAGCACTTGACTCGAGTTAACAGTGGCATTTGATTGCCTAGCCCAGGTGTTACTTTAGTGTTACTGTTCTCTTTGATGTCAAATATGTAGTTTGAGCGTAGAAAATATTATATATAAAATATACACTTACACATCACTCAGTCCCCTTGGTGGATGTACTGTAGCTATGTAGGGCCTACTCACGCTCAGTTACCATGTGCATACAAAGTCCTGGCTAAGCTACAGAGACACTTTGTCACTCAAGCAATAACAGGGAGAGGGAGAAAGAATCCTTTAGATCTTCCTGCAAGAAGCACACCTTTGAATCTGAATTTCCTTGCAGAAAAAAGTGCTTTGAAAATCTAATGCATAAACATTATCTTCTTTCCCCCACCCTTCTACTTCTTGCTCCCTCCGTTCCCTCCCCTCACCTAAAGCGCACAAGCTTCTGAGCGACTTTGGAAGAACTTCCCTTTTTTAGAGTCCTCAGTAACTTAAATAAGAGGCGGTCGGGGATTTGGATATTGTTATGTCTCATCAAAGGCAGAGATCCTCAGCTATCCTCCCTTGCCTGTTCTCTTGCTGTCTGTCAACGCCCAGTCTTCAAGAAAGATGCTTCTCCTCAAGACTGATGTACTGTAATTTGATATATCCCCCGCTCCATCTCCCCGACTCTGGGTTTTTTTTGGAAAATCTTTGTTAGGGCACAAGCTAGCTCAGGGGAGTGCAGGCGAAGATGTTAGCACTGTTTCAGTCAGTTAGTTATGCCATTTTACGGCATACTAAAACACAGTAACCGATGGAAAAGGTTGCCCTTGGTTGCTTCACTCGCTGCCTATTCATGTGAAAATGATTCCTGTATTTTTCATGAAAGCAGTCATCGTTGTGAGGTGGAATATTTAGCTTTCTTCACATAATCTGTGAAGAATTCAAGAGAATTCTCCAAAATCATTTAACCGTACGTGCTTGCAGAATTGGGTGTGACACAGTCAGTCTCAGCCCGCTGCGGCCACATGGATCATATATTTCAGGTACCACTGAAGAATTATAGTGTGTTATCTGAAAAAGCTGCTCTCACAAGCTTCTACCTGGTCAAAAGACATTTCTTGATGTTTCTTTGCAATCGACAACCGCTCACTGCTGTCTCCGCCTTTTACCTTCACACAGCAGGCAGCAGACAGTTAAGCGTGCGCCTTCCTGCTGTTGTTGGTGTTGGCTTTACTGCCTCTCACCGTCCAGAGCGTCATCAGAGCGCCCAAGTTCAGTGGATCATAATGAAAAGCCTCATGGTAGCGCAAAATCAAACAGGGACTCCATTTATTGGAACCCATGCAGGGCCCCCATCTCATTGGCTTATGAGCACTGAGTTTGATTCAGTGAATGCTACCCATATGTTACCCCCTCACCCCTCCCTCCCCCCTCACGTGCCCTCTTTCTCCTTTCCACAAAACCACCGTAGACCTCCCCCCTCCATCACCCTCCCTCCCCTCCTCCTCTCCCTTTGCACCTGCTGCTGTGAACAGCAGGATCCCAGTGTGTGTTTCTGTTCATCCCTCGCTTTTCTCCCTGCTCTCACCACTCCATCCCTCCATCCCTTTCTTTCATGTGTGCTCTGCTGTCAAGCCCAGCTGGATCAGGCCTGCCAGTCTAGTCACATGCAGTCTTTGTTGGTGTGGAAACAAGCAGTGCAAAAGTACTTATGGTAAACCGGCAAACTTGTATCTTTTACAAAGCTTTTTACATCTACGTGAGACATTACCATTTATGTTTCTATGAAAGAGCTTGTATATATAAGTGTATATATATGTGTGTTTGTGTGTCTATGATATCTATCTATCTATCTAGATAGATAGATAGATAGATAGATAGATAGATAGATAGATAGATAGATAGATAGATAGAT
>JBAJHX010000051.1:3708675-3746213 GCA_037176925.1 Amniataba percoides
ATTGTAAAGCCCTCCGAGGCAAACAATGTTTGTGATTTTGGGCTTTAAATAAATAAAATTTGAATTTTGAATTTGACCTGCAGCTCTTTTTTTGTTAAAGCTCTGATTGCTAATTGAGCGGTTATACAACATATGTTTTCCCACGTGGATGGCTGGAACTTTAGACTAATTTAAATGGCAGCATGTTCTATGGGAGCAAAGGAGATTTTACTGATCAAATTGTGCAAAATGTATTGTAGTATTATGTGCATTTTTTTAAAGCACCAGTTCATGGTGCTGGTGGATGAACTACACGTCGTGGCCACTGTTTCGGGCACGAGTGTTAGTGTCTGAACAATGGAAACTACCAATATATTCTTACTTCTACAGGTAGAATACACAATCTATATACTTCCTCTGCCGCTGCTGTGAACCAAGCTAGGAGCTTTCGCCTCTCACAAGTCTGCTGCCTCTTGAGCACACAGGTCTGTTCATTTTTTCATTCAGGAGCTGCGGCATTGATCCACACACATCCATGGATACACAAACACTCACACAGAACTATCCTCCGTCAAACTTCATCCTGCTGTAATTCCTTGCAAAACATCTGCCACTTTCTTGATGTTTCATTTACACGTGAAGAAAAAAGAGAAAAACATCAAAGATGAATACTTCAACAATCAGCTATCACTCAATTAGCGGCAGACAATTTTCCTCTCATGCACTCCTGAAGGAACGTGTGGAGGGTGTGGAAGAGGAGCAGCAAAATCATACTTTTCCCTTTATCACTTCATCTCATAGCAAAACAATTTCTTCCTATTATCCTCACAGCAGGGGGTCCACTGTCCTGTAAAGGTGTACCGTAACGCTTTATAGGCAGAGAGGAAAAGGCTCTTTTATTCTTTGCACCTTGTACCCCGGATACATTAAACAGAATCAAAGACGACATTTACATACCATTTGCGTTTCATGTTTGATGAGTTGAGACAGAAATCGCGTTCATCCTGTGTGAAAGTAGGGATGCTTTGACTTTCTGAACGTCTGGAGAAAGAGAGACAGGAGGGAGACATGACTGAAGGAAGGAGAGGGAAGGAGGGAGGGAGACAAGGAGTGAAATTGCTCTCAAAGTTTTTCAATGCAATTTCTTTTTGTCATCTTGTCACCACTTCTCTCTTATCCAACTTTACCGTGAACATGTCATGAATTAGTGACAAAATCCTTTGAATGAGATTCTCCCCCTTTTTTTGGTTTAATCGTTGTCTGTAATCCAACAGAGCAAAACATGCTTCATGTTTGGAGTACTTCATTATACACTTGACATGCTACAAGATACATTAGCGTTTGTCTGTGACTGACTAATGCATGAGATGATCTTAAGGAGACTCCCACGAAATGAGATCAACATGCAGAATTGATCACTTTTTGTTTCTTTCAGTTGGTGAACATCTTTCACTTCTGTTTGTCTTTGGGTAGAACGTGTCCATGTTTCCTCATGAGACGTCTCTCTCACGATACCACCACGCTTCATCCCGCCTTGCTCCCCAGTGGCCTCGGTGCTGTTTAAAAGCCTGTCATTTATGAGCTGGTGCTCTACATTCTCCAGAAGGAGCACACCTTAATGTTTACACCCCTCCAGCTGTTTGTGGATGGACGTTCAGCTTCAGACGGTTGCACAGGAGTTCCCCTCAGTTCTGCATTTACTTAATAGAAACACAGCACTTGAACAGGAGGTTTAAACTTTGACTCAGTAGATGTGTTGGTGAGATTCATCTGCACTGTTACATGCATTTCATGTAACAGATTACAGGGAGGATGCTAACTTCTAACTAATTCAACATGTACTTATTCCTGATGCGTAGCCAAAGCTTACCACATGTTTTAAAGAATCTTTAAATACATTTTACCATAAATAAACAGATAAATAAAGAGGCAGAGACTTACATAGCTTATAGATTATACTGAAAAACATGCATCAGTTTTGTGTTAAAGTATAATAAACAAGATGAAGGATGCATTGATGAACTAATGTATAGGTTGGAAAAACAAATGCCCATCTCGTAGCAACACATACTGACACACTGGTTGTAATTATTCTTAATCTGAGTGATGATTATTTATTGCCCAGGTTTGAATCCCCTTCAACCCTGACTGTGAACAGCTCATGCTTTGAGCTACTCTGAAGCCTCAGATGCCACAAGATTCAAATCAAGCTGCTGTTTCAGCTGCAGGCACAATGATAACGTAGCTTTGACAATGATGAATAAAGAATGGTGTTCACTGTAATCACTCACCTACAGTATCTGAAACACGTTTCAAGTCTTAGAAGTTTGTTCTGATGGACCTTTCTCATGGGAGAAATCTTGACTTGTTATCACAGGAAAAGTGCAGGTTTAACTAACAGTGAAGTGAAACTAAGTAGGATGCTGTCATCATTAATGTATTAATGACACCTTTGCTTTTCCTGCTATGCTGTAGATCCACACTGGCATAATAAAGAGTTAAACTAATGGCTGCTCGAATATTAACAAAAATGGTTCCAAATACATAGAAAACTTCTTTATATTTCTACCAAATTCTCAGTTCCATGCTCAGTAATGATGCCTCTAAATATCTGGAAGGGAAATTTTCTTTCACACTGCAGTTCATATTTCTAGGCATAGAACCCCAAAATATTACAATAAACAACAACATGAAATAAATAAAACACAAGTTATTAAATACATGATTACATGAATGAATGTGTAAAATAATGATATAATGACTAAATAAATGACAACCAGTTTGTGTAGCAAAGTATTAAAAAAAAGGTATTTACTTATAGAATAAAAATGAAGAACTGTTATCATGTAAAGAAGAAGAGTGGGTCACAGTCACAAACACTCATCACGTCATCACCAAACTCAGCAGTTCCCCTCAGCTATATCAAGCAATTTTGCATCTTTTAACTCTGTTTTAGTTCTCAGAGCACATCTTAATGTTTTTCTTCAGTCTCACTGGTCTCATCACCCTCGCCTACAAAAAAACAACAAAACTTTAAAGCCCTACTGTATTTGTACTTTTGTCATGCACCAAAGTGCAGATAGACAAAGTTAGCAACTAGTTGGTGAATTTTGGTGCATTGGTGCATTTAATTTGTCAGGACATCAGGACGTTTGTTGCACTGAGGCATAGTTTGTATTGCACATATGCCTACGTACATCTTGTAGATAATAAATGGAGGCAAAATTATCTCCATGAGGAGTTGCACCTGCTGCGCATCCGCCGTCATCTTGAATCCATTATCCTCACACACTTACATTAGTCTTTATTCAGCATTCACTTTACTTTACTCCATTTCCCCCTCCTTCATTCTCCCACTCTTGGTATTTAGCCCCTTTGTCCCTCCCTCCACGTTCCTGCACCTTTTTATCTCTCCCTCCCCGTCCTCCCTCCATCCCTCCGTTGCCCCCCTCAGGTTTAATGAAGTCTGCTCTTGTGTAATCTTCCTGCGATCGGGCCCTCTCACCTCCCCCCCTGACTCAGGTGTGTCCTCCAACAGAGAGCCATTGTTCTCTGGATCCTCCGCTGAAGCCTGCCTGGCACAAGCACACACCTGCAACCAACAATGATACCTTTATTCACCTTACACACACCCACACACACACACACACACACACAGACGTGAACTCTCACACGACACGCTGACATGCAGAGGAACGAGCTCTCCGGCGGCCTCTGAATGCAGAGTTTGAAATCACCTCTCGTTATCTATGTTAAAGGAATGAAAAAAGAAAAAGTAGTGAGGGAGGAAAAGGAAGGAGTGGTGGGGGTGGCGCAGATAACACGGACAAGTTGTTGTTTGCACAAGCTGGTGTCATATTTAATTACATTGGACAGGAGATCAGCTGGGTCGGTGGGGGAGGAGGAGCGGCACAATGAGCTATCACACCACTGGCAACGTTAATGTTTAGCACGTATCAGTGACAGAGACATAACTCTGTTTCCACTCCACAGCTCATAGTTGGGTTTCACATGCTCTCAGGCAACGCATCTCAAAAATCAAAGATGATCTCTGCCGCATAAAAGCAAGATGGGGGGATTTCCAAAACACCTGCTACAGTTTATGTTTAGGGAAATGGCCGACTAATCCTCTTTTTCCTGTGTCTGCCATTGAAACCTGAAGTCATTGCGCACCTCAGGGCAGACAGGGGGAAGGGACGATGACAACGGCGGCAGAAGGGAAAGAAAGGAGGGGACGGAAAGAGGCAGGAGAGCAAAGAAGAGGAGGTGGGGGGCAAGGCAGAGGAGCTAAGACAAGATAAAGGGAAAAGTAAGGGGTAACAGAAGAAGAGAAAGGAGAGTGAAGGAAGGGGCTCTGTCTCCTGCAGATGAGATGTCACATCGGCATCACCTGTTAACGGGTGCTGGCCTGCAGGCAGGCTTTTCAAGGTCTCAGATATCAGTGTGTGTGTGTGTCTGTGTGTGTGTGTGTGTGTGTGTGTGTGTGTGGGAGAAAGACAGAGTCAGCTCTCGTCGTGATAGGATTTCACCTTACCGTGTACAGTAAACACACCGTCTTGCCGGAGGATGACACCACATAGAGTCTCTCCACCCGTCCCTGAGGTCAGATGGCGAGTGTGTGAGGTGTATTTTTCAGCCGCGCCGATCATCACGTTTACAATAACTGACTCAAAGAGGGGGATTCGAGAACGCCCCACAACACCGAGTGTACACAGAGTGCAGCACAGTGTAACTACAGTACACAGGAGTGTTATTGTTTTCTGCACGAGGGAGTGACTGGGGTTAAATTAGGAGATCTGCTTTTCGCTTCAAACCAAAAGAAGTTCACAACCTCAGCTTTCCAGTTCCAGTTCTTTGCCTGAACTCCAAATTGCGGTGGGAACACTGTAAAGTTGTGAAGTATTTTGAGAATAATCTAAGTGGGTTATATGCCTGTCTGACGTTGGAACATGGGGAAAAGGGGTGGGATATGAGTGAAGAGGAGGGGTATGGGTGGGGGGGAGAGGGGTATAGGAGGCCTTTTGTAATTCTACATGTGACAGGAGCGAAGCGAGGGATGGAAATAGAACAATGGAAGAAATGCTGAGCTTCTGAGGAGGCCCTCAAAGACTTCCAACTCAGAGGCTGATAAAAGCCCTTCTACTTCATATCCCAGCACCCCCTCTTCTGTCTCTCAGACACACACACACACACACACACCCATACACGCAGCTCTCTGAAGAGAATATCTTCAATCTTTGTGCGCGTGCGGATGAGCGACAGATCGCCAGGGTGTGACAACGATGATGGTTTCAAGCTGAGGAGACGTCTTGAAACAGAGTCACGGCAGTGTCACATCCTGATCGTGGCGTGATGAAAGCAGAGTAAACATGGTAAACATGCCAGGAAATTTTGGTCAAAACTCTGAAAGTGAGCAATACAATAGGAGGATGCGAGTGTCTGAAAAGTGAAACAGTCTCTATCCACAGTTGGGTTGACAGTGGACTAACTGTACACTGTCTCTGAGGCAGTTTGTGGGTGAACAGGAGTGTGACTCCTCTGGAATGTGATGAAAGGTGAAACAAACAAGAATTCAAATGAGTGCAGATGCATAAACTGCATAAATGCTATTCTCATTATTAAATGTATATAGAGACTGAAAATTATATAACCTATATGTAAGGGTTTTTTTGCAAGTTGTTTATAGTTGCAAAAAAACCCTATTCAGTGAACTGAATCCAGTGGTGATGTGAGTTTTTTAAGACACAGTCCACAGTTTTGTTGCACTACCTTTAACATAATCTCTGCCTATAGCTTGTATGAGGTCCTAAGATTTTTGTATTTAAATTAGGATTTTTCTTTGGAGACTGGCCAAATCACTTTTTGTTAAATTTTGCCCTGCCCATTTTGCATTTTTACTGATTGATTTTCAACCTTAACTTTTCCAACTAATGTAGGCCTTCAGCACAGTATTTACTGGTCATAACCAAATTATTTTGAAAAATCAGTTACTCATTACAGATACTTACATTACATTACTTTCATTTAATCAGACTGTCAACCAAACACACTGACATGTCTCATCTTTCATAATGACATCTCAAATAGCAAACAAGGTCTTGAGTTTAAACAAGTTGCCTACAGAAAATAGTCTTTAAACATCAGCATCTAACACTGACAGAACAACTTAGCTAGTTTCACCACCTGCTCCTAATGGTTGCATAAATTAAGCAACACAGGATTTGTAGATGTGCACATCTCCTACAAACCCCTGCAGTCAAAAATGCTGCATTTAAGAGTCATAAAAGATGCTTCTATCTGGAGTTGGAGCTGGACAGGTCTAACAGGGAACAAACCAGCTAACTGCAATGTGGAAGACCAACAGACTGTACATCTGATATTTTGGATTTATTGATTTTAATACGTTGTGAGAAAGTATTGTCACTGAGTGGAACAGAGTAAACACCAGAAGTCCTGATAGTGGAGCTGCCAAACTCACACATCCTCCAACTCTGAACTAAATCCAGGTGATTCCTGAATGTAGGCCACAGTGGCTAGCTGACACAACATGCAAGTGACACCAGGACACACATGTCCTCTTTCAGAGGGAGATAGCTACGTCCGTAATATAAAATGTCCATCAGGTGCTTTTCACAGAGACCTTTTGCTGTAAAATGTTAAAAATCTTAAAATATGTGACTGTGGTGCTGTGATGTGCTACTTGTTAGCATGTTTCATGTGCCTGGTGTCTGAGTGTATTGAGTGTCTGCACTTCATGCTGTTGCTGAAGAACTTTCTCTCTTCATGTCTTTCTTGGTTCCCTCCCTCTGAAGCATGTTGAGAGAGGGAAGCTAATTAGAGTTGCGCAGCCTTGGAAGTTGAGGAGTAGGGGGGATAGTTAGCTGGCGGACTCATGGCGACTCTCTGTGACATGATTGATTTGGACTGTCACAGCGCTCAGCTGGGTGTCATTGCATGGCGACAAATAAAGGATTACATCGTCTCACGGTAACGCCCCCCCGCCAACGCCGCCACCATTGTTCGTCCCACATCAAAGCACAAAGGAGGCACATTAGCATTTTTAATCAGAGGCGAGGCCGGGCGCTGTGCAGGCACCCAGCTCTGGATTTTTACTTTAATCTCTGGGCGCCCCCACCTCTCCCCTTAAAATGATCTCACCCAAAACACTGGGCACACACACACACATAGACCATTGCTACACACACATTTAGGCAAACACACATTCACTCAGATAAAGGGCCATGCCCGGGGTTGCAGTGTGACCTGGTGGTGGAAAATTAACGAGACCCATCTGCAGTCAGACTTCAATTAGCACTTGAGAGTTTGCCCTCATTTCGCTGGACAAAAGTCTGCGCTTTTTTTCTCAGTCTTTTTTTTTTCAGCACAGCAAACGAGGGCCGGCAGAAGGGTCAGAATGCAATTGTCCTCTCCTGCCTTGTGTACGGCCTCCCTTGGAACATGCAGATGGATAATTAGGGCTATACTCCTGGTGAGAGGACAAAGATGATGCTAATTCCATTCATAAAGGGGTCTTCCGCTAATTACACACAGAGTTGCTCTCTCTGCTGAGTGAACAATTGCACAGCTGAGTGGTTAAGGTTAAAGGGAGCAGCGTGCATGTTTGGAATCAAACGAGATTAGCTCTGATTGGTGTGTCCCTTCAGCCCTCTCAGGAATAATTTACCTAATAAAGTACTTGAACTACCTCCTTTTCAGGAGTCGGCCTGAAAGGTGGAAAAAAATGAAGTAAAATTCTGTTGACAATTTAGATGAGGCACATCTCTCTTTCCTAACCAGGATTTAAGCAAAATAGCACAAAGTGTAATGTGTTTTATTTTTAATTTTGTGCAAATGAAATGACTCACAGTCTCTCTTTTGTCAGTGTTTGGACTTAAATAACGAGTGACTCATTAATCAGGAGTTGGAGGAATGAAACAAGGAGCAAAAAAGAGATTGGAGACAAAAGAGGATGTGAGAAGAGAAATGTTCTGAGGCAGTTAAAAAAAACTTTCCTTTTCGTAATTGCATGTTTAACCCATTACACTGCAAATCGTGTACACTGTGTATTAATGTCAGCCAGTTTCCAGGGCGTGTCGAGGAGCATCAACACATTCAGTTCACACAATGTGTTTACAAAGACTGCTCGCTTGAGATAAGTAATATGTCACATGTTTTTGTGAGGTAATGCCACAGCAAACGTATTATTTCAAAAGTCAATGTTGCGTTCAAGGACACTCTGACATCCAAGCTTGTCTGCTAGTATGAGCACTGCACTCATGAGTCATGTTGTCACAAAATCAAAGATAAACAATAAGCAAACATGAACATTGTCAAAATTCTACCAAGAATTTGATCGTTCATTGTGGAATACAGGCTGCTGACTCTCATCTTTGAAGGCACTGACAATTTCCAAAACAGTCCCAGTTTGCAAGCACTTACACAGTATAACACAAAATAAATTATTTTAATGCAACTCACTATATTTCCCTTCTCCTGGGGGGAAAAGTGCCGAAAAAATCTCTTTTACATGAGAGACGGGGCCAAATTGGCAACATAAAATAATTGACAAACAATCACACGGGAACACACATGGTTACTTTTCAACATTTACATTTAGCATAATAAAGTAAAGACTCTGGAGGGATTAAATAAATGATGCTGTTGTCTATTTGAAACAGTGTTGAATGTGTTGTATGAATGTGTGATACGAAGACAGTTTTGTTCTAAGTTCTAAGCAGACTGATGACACAGAAGATTATCCATGTAGATCATCTGGTATGATAGCTGTTTAAAAAAAGAGATGTGGTTCATTGGTATGCTGTGACTGATAACATATCTCAGGCAGATTTCAACTGTCTGTCAGTTGACTTGATTTCTTAGAGGAAGGAACAAAAAAACCAGCAGCTTCCTGGAAGGAAGGAAATCTTTGTGGGAAAAAAATAATCGTTTGTGCAAAATATTTGTGATTTGCAGTGCATGGACATGCACAAGACAAGACATTAATCAGCAAATTATTATTAGTTATATAGTATGGAAATACTGACACATTAGGTAGACTACATTCACAAGATGCCCGACAGCTGCTCACCTTGTGCGTACACATTGTGCTGTTGTTACTGATGTATTGTTGGCTAATGACCTACAGTGTCAGCCACCCTTTGGGAACATATCATTCCTGAAAAGTCACCATGTTGGCTCATGGCGACACTTGCAAGAGAGGCAAAAAATGAAGATCCCAAAACAACAAAAGCAAAGGAGTTTAGTGGGGCGGCTGGAAGAAACAGGCCTAATCTGCATGATCATCACTATGGCACGCGCTAGTGATCAAATACAGAGGGGGCTAAATAATAGATCACAATGGGGCTGTCACTGCCTTTTGTTTTGATGTGTGCACTGTGATGAGGCAGAGAATGTGCCTTGCAGTTTAACTTACAGACTACTGCTCATCTACAGTAGTGTGGCACATTTGCCCTGTCACCCACCGCACATGACTCGATTCGGGGAAGAGAGAGGAGCGGGATAAGAGAGAGCTGTCATGCAGAGAGACGGCGTGATCGCTACTAAAATTAGACGGCGATAACATTTTCTGGAGAGAAGACTGAATGAAAGTGAACAAACTGAGGCAAAGGTTGTCTCACCCCGCCGCGACTGGTAAGACGACTTTGAAACAGCGGCTATGATGTGTGCGGAAATGAAAGAGACAAAAATACAGGAGGGAGCAAACGGGCGCTGATTACAATGTTGAGGAAGAAAGCGAGAGGAGGGGAGGGGGAGAAAACAAACTCGAGTCATCATCGCTAATCGTGTTATCATACTTTGATGTGTCAGCGGCGTACACAATGTATTTCTATCATTTATGACTTTTAGTGAACGCATGATGGCAGAGGATTACATTTGTCAGTAGTGGGGAGATGGCGGGGAGGGGGGGGAGGGGGGGTTACTGAAACAGATATGCTAATTTAGCCAAGGAGCAAAAGAACAACATCAAATATGTACCAATGAATAGCCAAGGGACTTTCAAGCCTTAATATCCTTCAGAAGTGCTTTATCTTCGCACCACAACCTGCATTTACAGCACAAACAGGAAAAGAGCCAGTTGTAGCTTCAAAGCGCTGCTGGTCCATGAGTTTAATTCCAGATCAGGCTCAATAAAGGTTATCAGCTGGACCACTAATGAAACAAAGGCGGGTGCACATATGCAAACGGTGTTAGTATGTTTTGTGCCACCCCCTCTTTCTCCTCTCCTCTCCCTCTCTCTTCTCCTTTTCCTCTCTCCTTCTTTCATGGTAGACGTTTGATTTCTTTTTTTTTTTTTTTGCCATCGTTTTAAGTTCTGCATCAAAGTGACTGGAAACAATACGCGACCCGCCTGACTCTGACTCTCTTCTTGCTCTCCCGCAGTCAGCGTTTGGAATCATAGCAGGGTGGTGCTTGTTTGATAGCTTGATAGTCATTTGTTTTGATCTGCGACTCCTTTGTCTCTGTTTGGGTCTGAAACAATAAGAGATTAGAACCCTAGACTGAGGGAGCAAGCGCAGAGAAAGAACAAATGCTGTCTTTGTTGTTTTCCTTTCAAGTTTGCTTCTTTTTCACCACAAATCTTGCAATCTTTTTTCGCCTCCAAGTGACTTGCTTTGCTCTTAAAGCCCCCCAAAAAGCCTCTCTCAGAGGGTTGTTATGAGCTCCAGCAATAATGATTTTGAGCTGTTGCATACGCAAAAAGGTTGCCGCGCTAACTTTCCAGCACACACTGACAACAGGCAAAATTGGTTCCTGCGGTTCAGTGATGGCATCCCAATTATGAAACCACGAACACGGGGAGAAAGGATGCATGATGTGAGCATCGCAGTGAGGGAGAGTGGTAGTCGAATGGGGACCATATTAAAGATCTTTTTCTCCGTCTTCACCATCAAACATCAAGGCAAGAGACAAAGAAGAACAGGAAGAGAGAAAGTGCAGTCTACCAGTAGAGGCCTTGACTGAGGATGAAAGCTTTCTAGGAATCAAAGAAGCCCCATCACTCATTATACCTTGGTGGGATGCCTCAATTCCCCTTCGCCACAGTCACAGTGCAGGACGCCACAGCGGAGGTGGACGGAAGACTCAAGGTGAAGGTCAAAACTTATCTCAGTCTTTTCTTGGAACAACAGTGGTCAAACACTAAGGCATCTGCCATATTCTGTTTTTATGTTATAATACCAGGAATTACATCCTCACTGTGGTGGAAATGGTAGAAATGGGAATAACAATGTCCTAAAGTGGCTAAACATGACAAAATAGATCTAGATCAGCACGGCTGAGACTGGTGGCTGTGAGGCTGAAGCAGCATCTTCCCCTCATATGAAAGAATTCAGACACAGATATCTCTGTCTCTTCCCTCAGAAAGTCGACAGATAAGGCTGCACGGGAGGACAGAGAGCTACAGTGAGCAGAGCAGGAGTTATGGCGGGGTTGGCAGGGAGGTCAGCCATTTTAATAAGCAGGACACACAATCTGATAAGGATGTGACTCCACATTGACACACTTTGTCTCTCCGGCAATGCGAGGCGCGTCCCGGACAGTCACCTACCCTGCCTCATTTCCTCCCATCATGCCTCCTCGCACCCCCCCACCACCCACCACCCCTTTGTTCCCTCCCATCCCTCTGTTGTTTCGTTTTATCTCTGTGAAAAATAATGAAAGCAAGCACTTGCAACTGCGTCTCCATTGATGTTCGAATACACAACCAGCAGATTCAAAAACACATTCTGGGATCAAAGTAAAAAGGGGAGGGAGGGGGGGTCTTCTTTCCAATGAAATTATGAGTGCTGAGGAGTCTAGGGTGCAGAGCTCATTTGCTAAGACTGTGAGGCAAATAGTCGTTAAAGAATGGCCTATAAGTAGGCATTAAATGGAAATGCCTGCGATTCCTGTGGATTAGCATAAGAACCTTTTCTTGCCAGGCCAGCTAATAATATTCATTTAAAATAAATACATGAGAAACGAATCTGTTTGAAAAGCGGGGCGATTGCACATATTTACTGAAGGGGCCGTCGAAATGAAAGAATGGAGATTCACAGAGCGCTCAGAGGGATGTGGACTTGCGAATCGTCAGTTCTTTGAAGTTCCAGAGACTAGAAAATTAAACTCTTTACAAAAAATTAGAGGAGGAGAAAGGTTTTATGATTCAGTGGGCTTGCCAGGGGAACACAAGGCTGAAGATGTCAAGTGCTTATAGTCATGTTAAAAGAATTTGTTAATCTTGTTTGTCATTGTGCACCACACAGCAGATGGCGGCTTCTGATCTTTTACCTTTTATGGCAGTGACTTCCTGTTGAACTGCGGGGAATTTAACCAGACGGCGACAAGCTTTTTGTCTGTGATTCGGCATGTAACGGTAACAAGAAAGTTTTATTTTGTTAGCAAGACCTTAAATCTTTGACATGAAAAAGGGAGTTCTCAGTAGTCCAAACACATCAGGCCTCTGTTGCTCATAGGTTCTCTGTTGCTGGTAAGTTCGTAGGGCAAGCCAATTAAAATGACCCCCCTACCCCCCTAAAAACAAACACACCCGCACATACACACTTCCGCGGGGCCTTGTTTATATACCCTGTGTCAGCAAATGTGTCAATGTGTGTCCTGTGTGTGCCGGCTTCTAATGATGCTGGCCCATCGTGATGGCCCAGTCAGACACTGACAGCCAAGCGCTAAAGTGGAGGAACTCCAGCCGTTTCTATAGCTGCTGTGGAGTTCAAAGGCGGCCATCTTTTTCTGAGCATAACAAGAGAAGAAAGGGGCCATCACAGTGCAAGAGACCAAAGACGACCTCCAGGGTTACACGTCAAACCTAGCCCCCTCGACCCGCAGACCCTCGCAGCCCCCCCTTACCCCATGGTGTAAAGGCATGGTCCCAGGATCTGTGGCTGGACTGTCAGAAGCCTCAGACGAGGTCAACAGAGCCAGGTAAAGATTCTCCTATCAGTATTATATTAGCCCACTTTCTTAAAGTCAAGGCTTTGAAGTGACACCAAAGTCTGTTGCGAGTATCTCTCATCTTATGTCCTTTTTTCTAAAACACTGCAGTGTCGACATTTCAAGCATCTTTCAGCGTTTAATGTTGAGCCTTTGATTTTTTTTAAGACACTAATTTTAACATCTTCAAGGGAGAAGTGAAGTCTCCGCATTTGGGTTCTTTTGTCTGCTGTCTTCTGCCCTTTCTCTCTTTACGATATGAAAAGATCTTTAAAGGAGAACTTGTTAAAAGGCGGATCTCCATCAAAAGTAATGCAGAATGTGCTTTTTGGTGACATTTTTGCTACTTGGCCATTTTAACATGATGCCTGTCATCCTGGGGCTACTTCTTCTTCTGCTCTCGAAAAGGAATTTTACAAAGCACACAGACAAAGACTGTATTTCAAGAGGCAAACAAAGTTAGATTGGGAAACCTTTGATATATTATCGTACAAAGTTGAACAGCAACCAACACAGACTGACGCCAAAAAACTCGATCTTGTTGTGAAATTTCGGGTATTCAGCGTTGAGAGTTGAGGCATCTGCCACACATCTGCTAGAGAAATCATCTCTGTATCTGCTGAGTGAAAGTAAAGACATATGGATTAACAAATGGTTATTGATGGGGGAGCGGGATGGAGCAGTGAATGTTGAAAGAGGCAAAAGCACATCAAACTTTCCTACTGAAGTTTCCATTTTTCTATTCAAATGCAACTTAAAGACTGGATCCTGCCGTCCATATGTGCATTGAAAAGATCCATCCTAATGTATCTAAAATGTAAAGCTGTGTTCAGAGAGCCTGTGAACTGATGAAATGTGGCATGATAACATACAAATTCAATAGAAAGCATACCGACTTGCTCTGTGCAGGACAAAGGAACAAACTCTCGCCTTTAGGAATCTATTTCATAAACATGAGAGGAAAACAAAGACTGACTGGAGAAAACTGGTGAGCTCACACAGTTACACAGAAACACTGTACACACACTGTAAGTGTATATGTTTCTAGTTACTGTACTGTTGACAGTCTACAGTTAATGAAGACAAATAAAGATCGCACAAACTGTCTGGAGGTCAGTTTTTTTGCAAACACAGCAAGACAAATGTTTGTTCATTTAACATTTTGCCTTGTGTAAAGATAGGGCACAAAAATCAGTCTTCATTATGCAAAAAATGCATTCAACAGTTCAGCCATGCAAGAATGAGACCAGTCAAGTGATGCAGCAGGGGTGTCAATATTTAGAGCTCTGGCAAGAAAAAAAAACAGGGTTGTCCTACAGAAAAGCTGAACCTGACTCAACTCTTGGCACAACACAACATCAAAGCCGTGGCCAATCAAATACCTGCAAGTCCACATTGCCGTCAGATTAGCTTGTAACACGGATGCTATATTTCTTCTGTTTACTTTATGATCGTTGCAGCAGAAGAAAATATGATTGCCAGCGTGACAACTTTCCAGAGTTGTAAAATTCTGTCTCAAAGTATTATAAACCGCTGAGATGTTTTAGCATCTGAAAGGCCTTCAATTCATGGATGTGTTACTCGAACTGGACATCTGGATCATACTTTATTGTCCCACAGTACTTTAACAACACGTCAGCCACAGAACACAGAACCATTTTCATTCTGAATGAATATCAAGATCAAGGCATCTTCCACTTTGGCCTGTTTAGTATGAAAATGACTCATTAACAGTGTTTTCTTACTGAGGGAAAAATCCTGGTAGTCAGATGTAGTTTTGTTGCAATAAACCACATGGAGGATGAGATGGATGGAGCGATGAGTAGCTTAGGTTAGCTCAAAGTGACATTTGAATCAGCAGAGGTCCAGAAAGTGTTTTTGCTTAGAACACACACTGAAATTAGTCCCGTTTCTGACATAAGGATAAGTTTAATGCCAGTATGGACAGAAGGACTGTTTACTGCAACCAGTAGCTCTTTCAACATACATACATCGTGTGAGTGTTGCATTAAGAGTGATTTGAAAAAAACTGTCTTTCCTTTAAACCTTGTTGGTCTCCATCTCTTGTCTCAACCTCGACAGCACAGTCTGTAACAGTTGTGTTGAGGCTACCATGTCAGTCTTGTCCCTTTTGCATCTTCGCTCCCCCTCTCTGTTCCTTTTTCTCGCTCTTTTCCAGCCAAGGATACCGGTTTGTATCTATGTATGGAATCATCAAACAAAAGTGAGCTTCACATCACATCAGGTAAAGAAGGCATGCCCGGGCACTTCTAACAGCCTCCCAAAGATGCCTGTTTTAAGTCCTCACAAGAAGGCTGCCTCTCATTGAAGTTCAAATGGATAGCTCTTGGGCACAAGCTTTCCAGGGGGGAGGGAGGGAAGCTTGCTCACCTCTGTACCAAATTCACACATCCTACCGGGGAGCTACGTGAGGGGAAAAAAAATTAAAAGTGCAGCTCATGGGCAAAGCAACTCACTCCGTCTTTTCTGTCTCTCAAGTAGCCCCCCCCACCACTATTCCCTTTTATCACCCGACCACACCTCGCCACCCCCCGCTCCCTCCAGCCACTATTGCAATGTCAACAAAATTGGGACTGGGAATGTGGCCGTCTGATGAAAATCAGCTTGTTCAATGGGATCCTCACATGAAAAGAGCAGCGCCTCGGCACAGATTTGCGTATCTATCATTACGAGCCCAATCTATAGTAAAAATGAACTAATTGTCTGGTTATTGGTGCCTTGTTATCCACAGTATGCCCCAGCTGAATGGTCTTTCGCCATGAGGACCTACCATTGAATGAAGACAATTAAACTACAAAGGGCCCGATTACCACTCTGCCACTTTGATGAGGGAACAATAATTCCACCAATACCGATCCTTATGAGTTCCTCAGGGTTAAACATTTTGGAAGAAACAGTGTTAAGCTGTATCAAATTAAGTCAGAAGGGGGAAGTTCATTTAATAGCTTGGAACTCGCGATCTCAGACTAAATATCTTTTCCCATGAGCCTTTGCCTGCTGTGCCCCTCCTCCTTCCCTGCAGTGAGGCCTAATTTTCTTGTTTTCACTGAGAAGATTTCATGGTTCACAAGATCAAAAGCTTGCATAAGCTCCGCGTTTGTTTACATCAGCCTACATCCAGGCAAATAAAGCAACGCTGACTATCTTTCTCTTTCTCTTTCGCTTCCTACTCATCCGCTATCAGACATGACCTCCCACCTCCGCTCGCTGCACAGGCATCACTCCCAGGTGGACCACTTTCTTTAACTTTGTCCATATTCATGAGGTAACTCCAAGGAGTTTTGAGCTAAAGCTAAACTCGGATCCTCCGCAACTGCCGTCCCAGTCTGTGAGAGAGGTGACATCTTCTTCTCTGTCTCCACGTGGTGCTTTTTGACACAGCCCAAATGAGGTCCTTTGACATTTGAAATGGAAGTGTGACAAGAGGAACAAAAAACATCCACCAAATCAACACATGAATAAATAATCTGTTGGCCTTTTCAGTGTCCCATTTCAGCAAACCACAGGCCATACTTCCTGAAAGACGCCTGTGACTCATTTAGTGCAGTACTGTTTTGAATGAACACGTCTCTTTGATGTTTGGCTGAGGTTTGACATGCCTTTATAGTTCTATTGTTTTATAATTTTCGCCTGATTGGAGTCCTTTTAATAATAAAAATCAAATATCATGCAAGCAAACATCTTGAACAAAGTGCTTGAATGTGGCATCTTGTAATAATTAGTTTGTTTGCTTGTGTTAGTATCTGTACATTATCACCCTTTGCCCTCTGATGGCAGCGCTGTTCTGAAAGGATGTGCAGAAGCAGCACCTACCAAGTTTGCGGTTTTTCCTCATAATGTATATTCTTATATTTTTTATGCAACAAAGTTGAAGTTACAAGAGCTGTAAAGCTGCAAAGAAAGGTGTGTTAGGCCAGTTGTCAAACTGTATTATGCAAACACAACATATACACAGAATCTAAGAGTAATGACATAAACTACATGAGTGGCTGCAGCCTGTTACACAGCTGTCCTGTCCTAATCTACAGAAACAAACCTCATCTATGCACTCATGAGATCTGGCTATGACTTTCTAAAACAAGCTGCTGGGAAATAACATGATATGCAAGTATGACTCAAGAAATCCTTCAGAAGTTATTGAGTTGTAACTTACCCTCTTTTTCCAATTTACAGTGGTTGCTTCCTTTTATGGCTTTGGTATTTAAAAAGAAAAGTTGTTGTTGTGTGTAAAAATGACAATTTTAATGGCCTTGCCAATAAAATTGTATATTCCTTCTTATCTTTTTAGCATAGTCAAATACCCAAAACCAAATATTCAGACAAGAGTGATTGTTGTGTCAAACTGCAGACACATTTGTGACTTCCTCTGGGCGCAGGCACACAAGCGTGGTGCTTCCTCCAATTTGTGAACTGTATCAAAATGAGGGACAGAAAATATTCTCATGTTGTAAGTCTGGTGAAATCGTTACAGATCTGCTTCAGATTTCTATGACAGAAAGAAAAATAGAATTATTACACATTGTACTAAGGGACAAGTTTGATTATAGTACACCTGACAGCAGTGTATTGCTCACGCCAGCAACATGTGACATATTAACTTATATCAGAAACAGGTAATTTGAAATAATTGTTTTATTCTAATTTTCAAATAGATTTACAATAGCACATGTATGTTTCTGAATGAAAAAACATTACTATTGAGTAGTGACAAGATGTGACAGAATCACTGCCATCCACCATGTATACCCTTGCGTGGAGGTCATTTATTTGAAAGCAATGCAAAACTTGTACCAGATGGCAGTTTTCAGTTTATACTTAATTTCAATGTGTTCAACAGACACATAGTATCACTTGTCTCTCTTTCAACAAGTCTTTATTGATTGTTTCTTCATCACTCTGATGGATATATTGATCATTTGTTCATTCTGAAATACTTTTTGTCAAAGTCCAAAGACATGACACATTATTGTTTAAACAAGCAAATGTAAATATTTCAGATATCAAAAGCATCCACAGTAAAATGAGTTGGCCTCAGCTCCTTAAAATCAAGAACAATAGCTTCTTTTTGTGTTTTATGCTTTGATGTTGAACAATCACACAGGGAAATCAGTTGAAGGAGAAAGACTGATTTCAATAGTCAATAATGCAAAATAGCCACAAGATTAATAACATTTTAACCAATTTATATTTTTGGTTTGGTTTAAAGGTCTTGGCACTCAAAATGAACCAAAGTGTAAGAGATTAAGTGCACTCTGTGAAGGGAAGGTGGCTACAGGAAAAAAACAGTAAAACACACAACCTTTAAACTGCTGTTGCATCACAAAATAACACCTGGAATTACTGACTGATGACATTTTATAGGGTAAGAGTATCTGTGGGCGGGGTTCCCTCAATATAAAACGAGGCCAACAGGTCCAGTAAATTCACACAAAAACATTACCTCCCATCTGTGGAAATTATAAGGATCTCAGATGATGATAAAACGTCCCACAGTGAATGTAAAGTGTGGTCTTGAGCAGATTACAAGCCAAAGGTGTGCAAAGGAGAATGAATGGACCCTCCACCCCCCAACAGGGCCATAGGGCATTTGGACAACCGCTGACTGACTCATGTGGGAAGGGACTAGTGCACAAAAAGGGGGCACAAAGTACCTGGTTCTGGGTCTCATGAAGGCTTTGTAATGGCAAAACCAGTGCCAGCAGTTGAGGTGCTGAAGGCGTACAGAGTGAAGGAGTTACAGCAGGGGAGTGTGCACCATTGAGCATCAGCCAAACAGAAAAACACAGAATGTGAAAGAGGAAGAGTTTTAATGATTTTTTTAATCAGCAAAGACTTTCATTTGACAAACATTCACTCAGACTCAAAGTAAGTAAATGTCCTTCAGAAGAACAAAACTACCACCTTCAGTATATTTGTGTACATGAGAACAGTTTATTGTATATAGTGTATATATTTATGTAGATATTGTGTTCCAAAGAAAAGCTTAACCGCCGCCTGGGGAGGAGTCCGATTTGAAGATGATTACAAGAACGTATTTCCCTCCACTCATCGCAGGAAACAAACAGTCCGACTCTGAATTTAACCCAACAAACAAGAACCATATGCTTGTCTTTCCTCTCCCGTCATCCCCTTCCACCACTCTCTTTTCCATGAGAAACATGTAAATACAAAGACCCAGAAACACATGTGGTTAGTCATAAAGCTGCAAAAGTAACCCCCCACCCCAGCCTCCCCGTTTTTTCTTCATGTCTCTGTTCCACCCCCAGCCTCGACCTCCTCACCCGAGAAACAAACCCGCAAGAAGGAGGGAGAGAGGGAGAAACGCTAAGGAACAGGAAAACAACAAAAAACAAGAACAAAGAATGTTGGAGGGGATCACAGCATTGGGAAACTGACTTAATTGCCTGTGTGTGAAAAGCAAAGGAGAAGAGGGACAAGCTGGCGACAGGGAGTCGAAAAAAAAAAAAAAGAAAAAAGAAAAAGCCCTGACAGAGCTGCTGTGGGCTCCTGCAGATTGCAAAGCCATTTCCTCACAATGGTGGCCTCTTGTCGTGCCGGGGGGGGGCATGTTGGCCCATCAGTAAATGGCATGTGAGATGAAGAACACAAACAAGGGAAGACAGGGCTACTACTGTCCTCATTAAGACAGGACTGGATTGTACGGTCGTCCATTAGCCTGTTTGGAGACGGACAGGTCCCGTCAGACGCTGCCATTTTGCGCCCACAACTTTCTACCTTCTCATCCAACTTAGTCCCTTCCCATCATCAAGGCCGATTAGCCTAATCGTTTGTGCTTCGGGGGAGTTATCTTCTTGGGTGTTAGATGAAAATGGCTTGCAGCTGGGTTGTGTACAGCTCAATCTCTAACAGGTGCTGAGCTCTGTGGGTAAAGAGTAAACAATGGCGGCTAAGCCCCGAGCTTTGCCAGGCAGAGTGTCTACGATGGGAAACAGTCGAGCTTGAGGGCTCACACACCCACAGCCCAGGTGGTTTGCAGAGGTTCATTTAAGCATGTGTAAACTCTTATGCGGTTTAACCTGGCTTGAAAATCTGTAAAAAAAAAAAAAGAGAGAGAAAAAAGAAAATAAGGGGATATTAGAAGATGGCAGCATTGTTGGATCATTAAAAGAGATATATGACACATGCACAATGGAATTTGTTGTATATCAGTAGATTGACCATGACTGATGATAATCCTCTTGATAAAAATCCCCTCTTGCTTCTCCTCTTCATAGCACTCCAGTTCCGCGAAAGTCACATGACCGCATCACATGATGGAGGCCGTTTTTTATCCCTGTGGTGCCTGGGAGGCCTCCAAACCCAGAGTGGCCTCACCACAATTCCCACAGCCGTCTGGGGAATGGACTGCGGACCTGAAGGTATGTGTGAGGCACAACACTGAAGCACTAGGGCTGTCTCAGGATAAAAGCACAGAGAAATTCCCCAGTTTCTAAAAAAAAAAGAAAGCCCAGTTCAGTGTTGTCTGTGGTTGCCACACCCAAGCAAGACAACATGTATGGATAACAATGTCTGCTCACTGCTGCAGGTTCTCTGTGGTTCATGTTGGGGTCTTGGAACATAAACTCCTTTTTGGCTTACGCTGTAATTTGACTTGTAGTGTGTGCAGTGTTACTGTATCAATTCTCAGCCTGTCCTGTGCTACTTGTTGAATTCTGGTCAATTTGGTGATTTGTAGCACTAAAACATTCAGGGGTACATTTTTACACTGAGAGCAGTAGTGAAACTATTTCATTGTAAACCTTTGTCATTTGGGTTGAATTGAACTAAATTTTAGTGATAATATAGCAATAATAAAACTTTACTAAATTACAGATTTGATAGTCAGCATTGTGTTGTACTTCCACGTCCATTAAACTTTACTATGAACTGTACAAATAATATCAAATCTTGTGTTGTTCCCTCATTTTAACGCAATGTCACCACACTCAGTTATCTTTTGCACCACTGACAGAAATATATTTTTAAAGCAGCTGCTTTAAAGCAAAATATATCCAAAATCACATAAGCAGTCTTTATCTGTAGTTGATTTTAGTTTCCCCACTTGTCTATGCCACCAACTCATAACTGGACTTCCATGGATGCAGTGTGGTGCCGGTTTATTGGTCTCATCTGTCCCAGATATAACTTTATGACAGGAGTATGTTTAGCTTCAAAGCCTTTTCTGACCCCAAACTGCAAACCAGTGCTCTGTTTGCATACCAAGCTGCCCACAATGTAATGTGGGCCAATGTGTTAACAAGACCCAAGGTTGCCGTATCTTGACACATTAACATACTTTGTGTGTGTACAATGGTCCAAAGGGAGTTTGGTTCAAGCATTCATGTGAAAAACCACAACGCCTTAATCACAGTATTTTTAGACATGCCGCTCCCAATATTCAGCATCGTGCAAGAAAAGACAAGACTCTGATGGATTCAAAATACACCACACACCATCCAAACTGAGGCCACAGGCGAAGCCTTTCGAGGGACTGCATTCCGTTGGGTCACTGAGGAATGTGGATGAAGTTGCGTGCCACGGCAAACTTGTGTTATCGGATCATTCGGCCGTTCTGAAGTTCTAAACAATGGCGGTCCAGGCGATGGTCGGCGTAGACCAACTTTGGGCCACATGGCATAATTCTATCTCTGTTCCTCTTCTTAAGATCTGAGACAGATACCGTCCTGCGGTGTTTACTGACGAAAGAACACTGCTAAATGGAGCTGTGGTTCACCCATCTGTAAATATGGCCCTTGCCAGCCAAATTGTTCCCCTTGTTGACAGTGGTTTGAGCCCAGAGCTCTATCTTGCCCAAAGAACACAGGCTTCCCTTGGGGGTGGTTTGAGACCCGACAGGGGGTAGTTAGACAGAATAGATAATGCCTATACACGGCTGACACTGAGTTGGCAGAGGTAGAGAGAAAGGGACGAAGACGGATGGATGCTCCCAAAATAAATGAACAAAAGTTGTCCAAAAAGAGTCCTCTTAAATCAGAGCAGAGAGGGCCAGAATGCTGCTATAGGTTTTTTCTCCTTTGAGCTCGACAGTCATATAGTTTGTGAGGCATAAAACTACCCATAAGATAGTGTTGTCAACAATGTCTCAAAAAAAAAAAAAAAGAATAACATTGGGTTTCACTGACTTTTGAGAGCTCTCCTGAGGTGCAAAGCGACCCCCCTTAAACAGAGACAGGGGTTATGTTTCCATATTTAGGTCATGTGATGACAACTGAGGCACCTCCATCTGTGATGAAGCGAGATATGATTCAAAGCTCCAGGAAAAGATGGAAAGTAAACAAATGTCTTTCATATTTTGTTATCACCACGGACCAACAGCTCAGAGCAGGTTGCACAAATACACAACAGCCCAGTCAAACGTGGATCTGGTGTCTTGCTGGAAATGTCTAGCTGCATGATGGTTAATCACTCAATATCCAGGCGTCATTTGGCCTCCAATTTACAGCAAGAAAAATAAACAGTTGATAGAAAATTGACTTTTATTGATAGTGAAGGTGAGGCCCTTTTCTATCTCTGTTTTTAACCTTATATCTTGTACACATAATCTTACAATGCCAGATTTGTTTTCAGGTAAAGTCAGTCAAAGGAGCACAGTTATGTACTTGCTCAACAGGCACGCCATGCTAGTCAAGGTTATGTTGAATCTAGATGTTCCCTCCAGATAACAGATACCCCCACAAGACCCTCACACCCACATACACATCACCCTCACAACAGAATGACAGAGAAACAAGATAGTTCAGGGAAGCTGGAAAGATAAGTAAACTTGACAACACAAGAGAAGGGGAGAGTGGGTGAGCGAGACAGACAGACAGGAAGAGAGAGTGAGAGAGAAAGAAAGAGCGAGAGAGGGAGAGCGAGAGAGAGAGAGATCTCCAGCAGTGCCAGCCGAAAGAGGATCAAGGTGGTTTTGGATGAGTTTCAGAGGTAAGCTGCAATTAAAGCCCCTAGCTTGGACCGTTCACACGCAAATGCCAAGCCCCACCACACACATCATGAAACGCGAGACAACATTCAGGTGTTTGGTGACAGGAGAGAGGACAGCATCCACTGTCTGGGGTTTGTTTCAAGAATGCAAATGCCGTATCGTGTGCAGTATCCTCCCACTCCGTGGAGGAAATACTCTCGTATTGCACTTTGTTTCTTTACGCCTAGTTGATTCTACAGACTAACTCGTGTGGATGTTGTTAAACGTCCACAATTCAACCTGAATGAATGAAAAATGGATGAAAAACTGTGCACAAATCTGAGCATTTTAAAAACACCATTTACGATGCAAACATTCAGTAACACACTGCACAACCCACAGCTCATTTGGGCCTTTTTTTCATTTTTCTCTCCACTTATTGGTACTTGAGTCATTTTCAAAACAGCCACTATTTTAGTAGGATCTTGTTTGCGGTAAACTCCAGTGAAATTTAAGAATCATTGGATGATATGAGAGAAAAAGAGACTACATTTAATTTTACCTTTATATTTCACCTTAAAAACTTTACCTTACATTGTTTAGTGTAATTTTTTAGCACAAGCTCACATGTGTGATTTTACAGTTATTTTTTCATTTTGACATGAACACATTGAACCTAAATTCACACAAAAAGAAAATGTACATTGTAAATTTAAAAAAAGAAAGAAACAAACAAACAAAAAACATAAGTTATTTTCTATATTTACATTAAAATGCAGGCAATGCCTCAGGCGGTTCTTAGTACAACTATCTAGAAAATGATCAGGTGTCACAACAAGATGCCACAAATTATTTGTGCCTCTTCAAATAAAGCTGGCACTTTAGCACTTTCCTTACAATAGCCCTTTTTTACCATTTCTTCCCACACCAAATGCATGCCAAAGGTTTTTTTTTATTCAGGAAAAAGCATGGTGTAAATTATTTATCCCAAGTCTGTTTCTACTCAGCCTATCAACACAATTTAAAAAGTGGAATATAGTTTGAAGTCTGCACTCTTGACACAAGTTGAATCTGGGACTCAGCAAGGCAGCGTCTTTCTGTTACATCATCACAAATCACTCGTAATGGATAATGGATTGGATGGGATTAAATGCATGTGTTGTAAAATTTTGGCTGAAAATGTATATAAACAGGTGCTGCTTTAATGAAAATCTGTACATTAATGATACATTATATGATTTATCATTCATTATCACTGCTGTCAGCAGCCTCATTCCCTACAGAAGCAGTTTCAGTGGAGAAGCTCACTGTTTTCTACCTGCCCAGCACAAAACATACAGCGGACTGAGAAATGAGCTGGCAGACACACAGCAGAACATTTAGCAGCGAATGAACTAGATAAAGACCAATACAGAGGTTAAAAGGAGAGAAAATATTGGCCAATATCTAGAGCCAAAGAAGTTAAAATTTTTCTCGGTGCTTCCTGAAAGGACTCACTTCAGCAGTAGGTTTACACGGTGCGCACAGAAACCTGGTGTGCTGTTCTTTCATGTCCCTGTGACTTCTGATATGTGAAGAGGCACTGATCTGAATCTTTTTCAGTCTTTTAACCTAAATGTTTAACATGGTGATGGCCTCCTAATCACCAGCAGCCTCCAATCAGACCATCTGACCCATCTCCTCTCTGTTACCGGCCCCTCAGTCATTACAGGAAATGAAAGTGAACAGTCCAACTAGCTCCTCTCACACTCACTTTCTTTCTCTCTGTTCGAGCCCTCTATCTGGCACTGGGTTCCAATGTTTATGCATTTACTGAGATTGCTGGCGGGATTGTCAGAGAAAAAGGAGGGTTTATTTTTTTTCTTTTCTCTCTTTCTTTTTTTTCCTGTGCAATCTCTTGCCTTCAGAAACCATTAATGCCCATTCAACATCAACATCAAGGCACAGCTTTGATGTCTATTCTGGCAACAGACCTCTTTCTTTCTCTGCTGCCTGCTGCTCTCTCTCTCTGTCTCTCTCCTTCTCTCGATCCCCGTTTATCCCTCCCTCTTCCCTTCGCTCACTCTTTTACGGTTACTGTACAATCAAATAATTAATCGGATTGTCGACAAAATGATTTTACCTGGCAATTAAATATGCAAAGCGAGTCGGCAAGCGGTGTATGAGAAGGCGATTAAAAAGGGGCCCACTGCAAATCTACAAAGGCTTCAGCAGCACAATAGGCAGCAGCCCCTGCCTGCCTCGCACACTAGCTTAGCCTGGGGAGTGACTGGTGCCTCTTTATACCAGTCTCACACAGCCATGTTTACAATAGCCCCAACCATGCTATGCCAATTACCACAATGCAAGGAGAAATGAATGCCAGTGTTTGGAGAGAAGACGGGGATGAAGGTAGCGGCACATGAGACGTACCAGGTTGTACGCGGCGGTGGGAAAGAAAGGCGTCGGCTGCCAATGAAATCAAAGTTACTCCATGGAAATGTTCACCATTGATGAAAAGACACTGCGGATGAATTGTGCGCTGCAAATTAGAATTTGAGTTTAAGGAGTCAAAAGTTAAGTTTCTGTGAAGGCAGGAACTTCAGAGCCGCCGTATAACCTGCGTTGCACTTCAACAAAGCACCTATTAGGACTGGAATGCCACAGAAAGGCTGAGAGAAGATAGCAGGGCAGTGGGGGGGGGGGAGGAGAAGCCCAAGCTCCTGATGTGCAGGAGAGGGAATGCGACAGTCAATGTCCATCTATCAACGCTTTGGTGGGGAAAAATGCAAGCAATTTTCCTGGATAGGTTTCCCTTCAAAGCCGGAGCCCCAAGAGGCTGTAAAAATAGAGTTGGAGAGAGGCGGGCTGGGGGAGGGCGGGGGGGTAGAAGGGTGGAGGGTTACACCTGCCCTGTTCCAGACAGTTCAGCAGAAACTAGCTGGTTCAGCCTGATTAAACCCTCTTCATTGTAAAGTTAAAACCATGGAGGAATTGATTTTAAGGTTGGGGAGTATGTAATGCATTGATTATGTGTTGAAGTTTCGCCGCTCTGTGCCTTTGATGAAAAGAAGTCTGGGAAATTAATCTGCCATTTGCGGTGTTAAAAATACAAACTGTTCGGCTGCGGTAAAATATTTTTAAAGCAAAAAAGCATGTATGTGTGTGCGTTAAGAAAGAGAAAAACCTACAGTATCTCAAAGATTTGACAAGCATTGGCACCTTGTCTGTTTTTCTTCTTCTTCTTTTTTTTGCCATATTGCCAGGAACAGCTACCAAGGGAGAAAGAAATGAGAAAATCATTTTGTGGGAAGTGAAAGCTTGTCAGTAATGACTGTTGTTATCTTTGTTACGTGGCTACCTCTGCTTTTGGCCAATTGCGAGTCTCTTTTTATGTCAACATTTCGAATTGAGCCGTACAAGTGAGTGAGTCTTCACGCAGCAGACAGTGCGCTCCTCACCACTGAATTATTTCCTCCTATTAAATGATGTTTTTCCCCCCCACTGCTGAAGTAACGCCAGATAATTGAGGCAAACATGGCTGGGCCCTCTGATAGGGGATGCAGGGTGCTTCATTAATGTTTGTGTTGACTGTCAGAGAGTAGCGCTGGTCCTCATTGCTCTTTAATAGGACCAATTAGCCCGTGCCCTCATTTCCATGCTTAATGTCTCCCATTTAAGTGCTGAATACAGAACGTGCACATTTAACCACTGAGGGGCTGTAAGGCATCAAAAGGTTACAGGCTTTTAGTGATTCCTGTTTACGCAGTGAATTAACAGCTTGCATTCATGAATTTCAACTTCAATTATTTTGCGAGCGAACGAAGGTTTTTCGGTCCAGCTGTCGGCAGCACGATGTGAATGCAAGAATGAGTTTTATCAATTAAGTGGTTCAAATGAAGCCACCTCCTCACCTTTGCATTGTGATGTGATCACAGCATCATGCCGCTGCACCTCTTTAATGCTGACAACAGTAACAACACTTTATGTTCTTCATCACTGAGAGATACATGGAGGTGATAAAGAAGGCTGCTAACTGTCAAGGCTAATCCAGAGTATTTAACAACAGGTCTCATAGTCCTGTCACACTTAGCAACTTCTGTCATTTTCATTTTCATCATTTCACTATAGCATGCTGTCAAATGTTTTTAGTAGATCCCTATTTTAGTACATCTGACACATCCAAAACCACCTGTTTTTTTTTTTCAGTATTCCTTAAAATTTGAGTCCTCGCAGGACAATTTTTTTAAGATAATTACTTGAGTCATGAGAGGGTGTGACATGTAACAAAGGTTAAGGACAGAAACGTACCAGGAACCATTTGACCATCCGGTGCCTCGAACCACGAGGCGCTCGTACGCCACGAAAGGCTCCTGAGACCTTCAGGTCCTAACGTGTTAATACATCGTCAGTTGTGCCTTGTGAGCTACGCAGAGTCAGTGTTATGGTTTTACATGTGACGGTCCAGTAAACACATAGAACACATACTGTCTGCTCAGTCCATTGTGAGAATATCTGCCATGTCAAAAGAGTTAAAGTTGGTCAGGTGGACAAAACATTGTCTCACCAGTCACTTCTATCTATTATATTATATATTCTTCTATTATTTCATATAAGCAGTGAAAACAACTGACTTGTTATTCTGGACAATCATGAAAGAATCAATTCCAGGCACAACAAATTTCATTTGAAAAATATAAAACTTTAATAAAGGCTACATCTCTCAATAATTACAATAATTATAGGTCCATGTAAATCTTTAAATGAAACTCTTTATATAATGTATAATTTACAGTTTAGATAGAATGAAACAAAACAAAAAAAGGCTGTGGTGTAAAAACAAAACAAAAAAAAACATGATTACAGGATATTATTAAAAGCATAAAAATATCTTTTCAACATAAAACCCTTCTGAAAACCAAGGGATATATATTAAAACCCTGAAACAGGGTAGCACATGGTATGGCATCCATGTAGGCACAGGTGCTGTACTCATAAAACACCAGCGATAGTGTGTGTGTATTCTGTGTGGTTGTGTATAGTCTATGTGTGCATCACATGTGTCAGTATCCATACTTCAGAATGCATAATTACAATGTATACAGGAGCTCTGCTATATACGATGTTATTGTAACAACATTCAAAGGATATTGGAGCCATAATTCTTCAATGTTCACTTTTTTTTCTTTTCTTTCTTTTTTTTTTTGACACGTTAGCTGACTTCTTCGAGAAGTCGTTCTCAGTGACCCAAACCGGTTCTTGTTAGCACAAGTTATTTTGGTGTGCGGGCTGTAAACACTGCCATTATTAGATGGTACAACTTGTGCTTCAGGTCTCCTCTCTGTGTGTATCTGCAACTGTTTTCATCCCCCCCTGTGCAATGCCTGGTTTACAAACAAAGGCACAACAAAGATTGAGCTCTGTCGCCGGACTGAGAGAAGAAGAGAGCAAGAGGGAGAACGAGAGAGAGAGAGAGAGAGAGAGAGAGAAAATACTAGTGTGACAAAGTTAACATTACAAACTATCAGCAGCATATAAGACTGGGGTCGACCTTTAGAATAGTGGAGGGAGAGCGCCTCGGACAAGACCACTGCTAAGGTTGTTAGTTTGGGTCAGACGGGGCTACAAGGCTATGGGAGGTGCTAGGCTAGTGTCACATCCTTTGTGGAAAGTAAAGACAAACGCAAAACAAACACTAAAACAATATCACCACAGTATTCTCCCAACATTCAAAGCAGCTTGCCCATTGGCTGAAAAAGGGGAGGGGGAGGGGGACTCATGTTCGAGGGGAGTGGGTTGTTTCTTTTCAATAAATACTTAATAAAAACTTTCAGCTCATGACAAAAAGCATCTCTATATAAAATACATGTATATATACATATATGCACGTATGTATATGCACATGTACAGACGTTTTTGTAACGATGTTGGAGTTAAGAGCAGGTTGGTGGCACCGTTTTCACGTCGTCAGCGCCCGCTAAATCCGTTGCACTCAGCTGGGGAGCCGGTGTCGACACACCATCAGTCTCTCTTTACGTCACAACAAAACAGTCTTCTACATCTTCAGTGGTTATATTCAAGAGGAGGCGGGGGTCTCCCCCCACTGGCCTCCGAGCATCATCATCATTGTCCTTGTACTGGTCTTTTAAAGTCTCTCGTGTCATTCCCTTGTGTTTCTAAGGCTGATTGGTTGATAAAGTCAGGGAGGGGGCGGCACCTCCACTGGGTTCGGCATACTTCATTGGCTCGTCTTCCTTCAATCACTCCTCTTGTGCTGGATATATTAACTCTGTTTAGCTTAATATTAAGAAATAGAAAAAAAAACAAAAAAAGGAGTCCAGACTGTTTTTTCGTTAATTACAAAGAGTCTTTTGCTCAAGTTTTTTTAGGGACAGTTTAGCTTTTGGTTGGGTGGGGGAAGGGCATTGGTTGGTTGGCAACAAAGTGGCTTTTAGTCCATCCTCTCCACCTTGCCCAGGACCTTGCCCTCATACATGGGCAGCACGGTGGCATCCTCCCACACCTCCTCAAACACGGCACCGCACTCAAACTCATCACTGGCTTTCTTGAAGTAGTACCTGAGGAGGAAAAAAACACAAAGAGAGATGTCTGTGATTAGAAAAGCGTAGGCGTATGTGAGGAACACAAAAATTGAACTCAAACCAAAACTGACAAGAGTGGTAGCAGGAGGACATCTGATACATTTCATCATGTTTTAAACCGCTTTGAGGCACCTACACGACTACTTCCATATACAGGCTCGCGCACAACTCCCTTTAGTCCAAATCAAACGCAAACACACACACTCAGAGAGCCAGAAATGGATCCTGCTCAAAACAACTTAGTCATAGCCTTCAATGCCATCCCTGCACACTTCAAAGGCAGAGCCTGACTCCACATCACACTGCTGCACAAACAGAGCTGAACCCTCCGTTTAAACACTCCCTGTGATAATTCAAGCTGCTAGAAACAGCCTGTTTGTGTGTGTGTTCATCCGTGTGCGCTCGGCTCCTCATCCACTTGTTCGTCTTGACTGCTGGCCGTTCTACAGATGCCTATCTGTCCTGCAAGGTCTTATTAAAGTTGAAGGGTTAATTAGAGGCTGTCTTAAAGCCCCCCCCTCGCTCTTCAGCAGTGCCCCCCTCCCCTTTTCTGTGTCTCCATGGCTTCTAATTGGGCTGGCTGTCAAATGAAGGGCCTTTCTGTCACACAGGTTGACATTTCAGGTGCCTGAGAGTCTGCCTGTGACTGGAGGAGCACACTCCACTGCTCGCACATAAACACACACATGCCCTATGTTTCTCCCTTATACTCACTCGCCGTCAGACACACACGCACACTCATTTTGGGCAGCTTTCCGATCACCAGCAGAGAACAGAGCGAAAAGGAGGGAGCAGGAAGGGAAGAAAGAGCGCGGGCCTTCCCTGGCTCAGTGAGTGGGTGTGATGGGTTGGATGCTGGCCGAGCCTGGGGGGCTTTACCCAGGGAGGGGGGGTAGGTGGCGACCGCTCAGACGGTCTCCTGGAGGTCACAGGTCACCTAGCTAGCCTACTCTTCATCTTCTCTCAAGCAGAGATAACTCCCAGGGTTAGCGTGGTCCCAGCGACTGAGAAGTCTCCTGGAGCTCCTAATGATTTCTCCTCTCTACTTTAAACCCAGCAAAAGATCAGCAGGAGGGGATTTAATGATAAGCTCTGTAATGGAAAAATGCCCCATTTTGCCCATGTGTGCCTGCGTTCAGAATACAAAAAAAAGAAGAAAAAGGGGAGGAAAAAAAAGCCTGTGCGTTTTATGAGCAATCACAGCTTAGAGTCATTCAAACAACACATGTAAGGAGGGGCATACAAAAACGTACACATACAGTTTTATTTTCCATGTTGATTGTAATTATACACAAACAAAGGAGGGGGGACGTTGTGTTACCAGCTGCAAGACTTTCTGCTTGAGAGTGCAGCGATGTGACAGAGGGCTGATGGCTTTGTTTAGCGATATGGCATTTTGATAAAGTTTTCCCCTTTCTGTCTGAGCTCCACTGCGCAGGGTTTTGCCTTTTCATCTTCATTACTAGAAACCAAATAAATGCGTTACGCGTCTCAATTTAATTGGCTGGATTTTTGTTTCAGAGGAAAACGCTACATTCCCAAATAGTTCAAAGTCTTCACTTTGTTTCAGAGAGTGAGACAGAGGGAAGGAGTCTTTCCATTGGAACATGTTTTATGTGGCAGGATTTTTCTCTCTTCGCAACATCTGGCACCAATATCGTCTGGCAGAGCCGCGGCGTACTGTTCTCCACTGTACCGCTGCCATGTCCAAATTAACCAACTCCACACATTCTGCTGCCATTGAAGCCAGACGCTTCATCCCCACCTCCCCCTTCCCTTTCGCCCGCTGAAGAGTTATGGGATAGCAGGGGTGCAATGACTTGTTTGCAGGCCTTCTTCTCTCTTGCCTAACAAGCAGATGTGGCTGTAACCTAATGTTGATGTCATGGGCATGCAGGCTTTGTGTCTTTTCAGTGGACTACAACCTACGCACTACTGCTACAGTTACTTGATAAAGTGAGCCTGAACATCCCAATAGAAATGTCTTCAAATTTCTTGGTTATTATACTTGAAATGGCTTAATACGTCCTTACAATGTTTAAGAATTCCCCCTCATCCTCTGACACTGAAAGGAGATATTTTTACTGTGTAAACTGCTATCAGTCATTAACAGAAGAAGGTGCTTGCGGCACTTGATTTTAATGTCTGATGCAATAGTGTGGAGGAGGAATTTGAAGGCCTTGCAATGGTCTTTGTGCGCAAAATAAAATGTCCCAGGCTTCAAAGCCATATTTATTAAGACTGCCTTACCATGGAAATCAGTACCAGATGTGAGAAAAAAATTCACTCCGGAGCCCCCCTCCTCTCCCCTCTCTCTGTAAACCCTGAATACAGTGGATCAGCCCAGTTCCTTCTCAACTATTTGACTACAATATTTATTTCACATTCCCACTCAGCCAAGAAGCATAGACAAGTACAATAACAGATGCACATGCACAGATAACTCCAACCATTGACCCCCTGTGAACAGGTGTGATTTAACATCTATCTGAGTGTGTGTAGGTGCACTGTGATCAGTGCAGGCTTATCAGTGGTTTGTATTTACCGGTAGTTGCCTTTCTTGCTAAGCTGTTCCTTGAAGTGTCCCAGGGTGAGGCAGTGGGTCTTCATCATGCTGCGATAAGGAATCTCCTCGCCACAGAAGAAGTAGGTGACCACCAGCTCCTTTGACCTGGAAAATGAAAACCGGATTTAAACAGCTGCACTTGTATAAAAGGGGTCAAAATTTCACAATGCAGGCAAAGGATCTTGGAGTATTATTAATTAAGGACGCCAACAGATAGCTGGCTCACAGAGGGTCAGACAATTAAAACTAAAAGAGGCCGCACAGTCAGGTGTCTGCAGCTTATCATCAAACACACAACCCAGTCAACAACAACTTCATGAAGGGGCCCAATAAATTTGAGCTACCAGGGGCTACTTTACACATCTTTGTTGAGTTCCAGTGGTGAGTGTGTGCGTTGGCAGACGGGTGGGTAGTTAGGATTCCGTATTAAAGCATGTTTAATCTTAAATGATTAAAAAAGCGAGAGAAGAGGAGTTCAAAGACATAGCTATGCTGACTCACATCTCTCTTTGAAGGGAGAGTAAGAAAATCTGGAGGAAGAGGGTGAAAACACAAGCTAGGAGAGAGGGGGATGCTAAAAAAAAAAGCATTTTCTTTGTACGAGAAAGAGAGAAGGAAACTGAGCAAAGCAAAAACAGTTTACAGGATTTACAAGATTGCTATAGATTCAAAAGGAGAGCAGTAAAAGAAGAGGCCCGTACTCGTCTGCTTGGAGGGCAGGGCTGTCTAGAGGGCTGCCTCCAGCGGGGAAAGCAGCTATTGGATGGCTCCTGTCTCTCTGAAGGCTGCTGGCTGCTGTTGAATGCCTGTACAAATCACAGAGATCAATGACTAATTAGTACTTACATTAATACACAGAGACCACAGGACATCATTTACAGTGTATATTGATGTGGTCAATCAAACGTCTGGGACTGTGTAGGATCGGTTTTGGTTTGATGTGTAAAGAGTTTTCCTACCTCTGTTTCTGCGGCTTGGAGACCTCCTCGAGCCTGCGGCAGGCCTCCTCTAGCTGCGCTAGGGTGTTGGGCGGGGGCAGGGGAGGCATGTCAGGGTCCTGGATGAATGGGTGGCCAGGGTGGTGGCTGCGGAGGTGAGCCCCATTTCCAATGCCACCTCCACCCCAAGAGGAGTGAGTCCGACTGGGCAGAGTCTTGGCATCAAGCGGGTTTGACTTCTTGAGGCCTTGAGTGCTGTTAGGATAAAAAGAGATTAACACATTACACACTGGCGTTCTGTGGAACAGATGATGTTGTGGGGATTCTTGAAAGACGCTTACCTGTGTGGCTTGTGTTTGCCCTGCCTCTCGCTCTCCAGGATCCACTGCCAAACATTCTGAGAGCGGTCGGTGGCATCGAGTGGAAGGCGTGGTGAGGACACGCCCTCATCGATGGCTTTAACTGGCCGTCTGGACAAAGTGCTGCAGCGACTGGCGATTAGGAGAAAACCAGAGACACAACAGTTTTACTACTGTGAAAACTGAACAGACAGAAGCTAAAAGTGCTAAAGTACAATAGTGACTGATGATTGGCTTCAGCAGTTACACTTACGCAGGGGTGAAGTCGGAATAGTTGGCGCCCCCTGGAGGGCAGAGGCACTGCACGCGCTGAGCCGCCTCGGCCTCAATCTGCTCCTTGGTCTTGGGCCCAGCATGGTGATGGTGGATATAGTGGTGGTGGATGTGCTTTGTGGACTGTCGTCCTGTCATCAGAACTTTGGTAGGCCCAGGATAAGCGCCAAAGAAGGGCCCATGTCCAGAGGACACCATTGCGTCGGTCCGATCCGGTGAGCTTGAGCGTGGCGAGTGCCGAACCACACCTGGTGACTGGCAGCCAGGTGTTTTGAGGACACGTGACAAGTGCTCGTCCAGAATAGCTTGAGGGTCCTCCTCACACTGGCTGCCAGATGGGAGGAGGGGGTGATGAACGGAGGTGCTGCTCGTGAGGTTGCCGCTCTCCTCTCTTTCCTCCTCCTGTAGAGCCAAAAAAAAAGTTGAGGCAATTGACAAAACATTCATAGACAGTCACACGTGGGAAAGGCAGCAAGCAGAGGAATTCATGTCTCAACTTACACCAACTTATATCTATCGTCCTCTGAAGTCACTGAGAGCAAACGCCTGGATAACTTGATTTGAGTTTCCTTTTTGCCACACTGTTATCTTCGCTAACAGGCTTTGGGTGCGCTTCATCTATAATGCAGAGTGCCTGTGCTTCACAAAGAGACTGGCACTACACATACTCAGCAAACGTGCCACTGGAGAGTAGCTAAGTGCTAACTATTTGAAGGAACTTCAAGTGTGCCTAGAAACATAAGTTTGAAAGTTCCTCCAGATGAAGTAGTGGAGGACGGAGGAAAAGGGAAGTAGTAGCTAAACCAAGACAGACTTTCAAATCCCTTGGTCTTTCCCCTGTTCTTCGACATGCGAGTTAGAATTTCAAAGCGGCAGCCACGTTTGACGTTTGTCTCACCTCCTGGATCTGCTGCAGCCTCTCCTCCAGCGAGCTCATGGTGTCCTGTTCTCGTTTCAGCTTCTCCAGCCGGGCTATGAGTTGGGCGGCAAAAGCTGAGGGCTCAACAGGGGTCATCTCCTTGGGCAGCCGGTGTGTCCTCTGCAGGGTAAACAACACAGGGGAAGGACACTTCAGTGTGTGACTGCGTAGTGTTTCTGACGAATGCAATATGTTGCATTAATCCGCTGCCCTTGCCCTAATCCTATCTTGTTCCAAAAAGCCTGCTACTATTCCAAAAGGCCTAATCCAGATGCCCTTGCCCTCAGGCTAACCTGAACCTTCTCCACTGCCCATCCCTCCGCAGATCTTCTCATGCCCAGTGCCCTTGGCAGTGCCAGGCTGCTGAGCGAGGGGGAGAGACGGGGGTAGCGATGGCGGGGTAGCAGTTGGTCTCGCTCGGAGGGGAGGCCCCCTGCCTGCACCCTCTGTAGCCCGACCAAGCCATCAGCTAGGCAGCCTCTGAAGTCAGCACACTTCAAAGGGCCCTTGTCAAACATCAAACGCACACTAGGGGTGGGAGGGACACGCAGCTTTAAATCTCCGAATAAAAGCCAGATATCGACAGAGAAGAGAGAGCGAGGAGAGGAGAGGGGAAGAAAAAAGGGAGAGGGGGACAAAATTAACAGCATGAAAAAGAGGAAAAGGAAGAGGATTGAGATGTGCGTTAGTGAAGTGGCAATGGTGGCAGAAAGAGAGAGAGCGAGACAGAAAGGGAGGGAAAAGAGGGAGGGAGAGGATAGAGGAGTCAAATACTGGGAAGATCTGAGGGGAAGTAGTAATTTATTTCCCGGCTGCATGCAGGGCAGCTCAGAGGTACTCTAGTCACATTATCCTCCTTTTTCTTTAACTATATGCGCCGGCTTCTCTCTCTCCCTTTCTTACTTTTTTGTTATTTGGCACACTGGCTTTCTTGATTTTGACTCTTTTTTTGTTGTTCCTCTCATCTCTTTGTAGACACGATGAAGGGAAGAAGAAGAAAGGCAAGCAGAGCTGCTGGCAAAGGAGCGCCAGCCCTGCACGGGGCCCCCGCTGCCTGGGGCTGGTGCATCATGGGAGACAGAGCCATCTCCAAATCAGGAGGGAGACATTAAAGGAGTGCAAGTGGGAAAGGAAAAGAGAAAGAGATTGAGAGAGAGAAAAGACAGAGAGGAAGAGAGAAAAAGGGGGAACAAACAACACTGTCAAATGCATGCACAAACACACACACACACACAGAGAGAGCTCTTCCACATACACATACCTGTGTTTGGATATGAAGACAAAAGAATTTCACATTTCTGTTCTTGCCTCAAACAGACTTCTACCTCCTAACCCATGTCAATCTGTTTTAACCCACTTCCTAACACCTTCCGACAACAACAGGTCAACAAAATCTTGAATTCAAAGTGCACACAGTTTATGACCCAAATACTCAGAATCACTTTAATAATGGCTCAAAGACTCATCATAACGTTGAATTCAATCATTACCTTATGACATCTACTACCCATGCTCTAAGCATGACTATCATTGGTGCCTAACACATATGAAGCTATTATGCTTTGTGACATGCTACAGTTACTGAGACAGAGCACAGAGATGACAACATAAGTTTATATTTACAGCCCTACTGAAACTACCGGGATGGGGGAAGAAACGGGGAGGGGGCTTGAAACAGCAGTAGTGAAGCAGTATGCAAATGCCTGCCTTTCATTTACCCCGACTTTTATATGAAAACGAGTGGGGGAATAAAATATAGTATTCTGTCACAACATGAGCTCTGAAGAAAAAATAAAATAAAGCACAACTCCTTGAGGGAATCAGGACCCAGTTGTCTGTCAGCGTGTAAAAGTTTGAGTTTAGCAGTTTATAAAAAAAAAAAGAAAAAAAGGGAAACACTGAAACAGGAAGTAGAAGTTAAGGAAGTGGGACTTACAGGAAAGTGGGGTAGTGTTATCTGGCCATTGATCTTGACACTACGATGCATCTCTCGCTGGAGCTGCTTCTTGGTGCCCAGCTTATATGGAGGGATTCCATCTCTGTAAAAAAAAAAACAAAGACATTTCACGTTTACATTTGTTAAAAAGGACGACCTCTCAGGCGGCCCTTATTTACAATGTGTCTGGTCCATTCTAAGCGGCTATCCAGCAGTTGTTATTTTTTGTCAACAACACCTCCACACCGAGCACCATTAGCCCATCTTTGTGGAGAAAGAGCTCTTAGGAGGCAGTTCATCATTGAAGTGACCGACACAACACCTCCCGGTAACCACCCACTAGGCACATTACAGCTAAATCAAAAGGCCGGGGAGCCCTTGAAGCCAAGGCAACAAAAACACACATAACAAAACACACCAGGACAATGGGTGAGATATGCTAAACATCCCACTGTGGACTTCAAAAGAAGAGCCCCACTGATAAGATTACATCAGTCCTTGTCAACTCTGACAGTGGATGTGTAAAACTAATTTAAAAAGCAGAAGAATTAGCGCTAACCTCAGTGGCTGGTTAGAATCGGGAACTACAACAGGCTAAAGCAGACCAGCTTTGTAGCTCTGATATATTAATATGAAAATAGAGATTTAGCTAGAAATACCAGTAGTCTCTGGACAATTAAGCATTTATTCTGGGAATCTTATTCTTCATTTTTCATTCTGTATCTGCTAGCTTTTGCAGTCAGCTGCCACTTAAGCTGGGCCAATTATCTTGGCCGTTTTGGCTGCTCAGAAGTGTCTGACCTAGCCCAAACGCTACTTTTTCTGCTGCCTCTTTGAAATCTCACACTCATGCACATATGCACCCGCTGCCATCTTCGTTTGGCAAGCGCTGTGCTGTGAGCCTCTGATCTCAGCAACATCAAAAGGCTGGTTTGTAAGATAAGGTAATGTTTGAAGTTGGTGCAGCAGCATTCCCCAGCGTCCAAGTAAATCCATAAATAAGATATAAGCAAAAAGAGAAAAAAAGGGTGGGGGGGGGGTGGGGGGGGGGGGGGGGGGGGGGGGGGGGGGGGGGGGGGGGGGGGGGGGG
>JBAJHX010000051.1:3746313-3796418 GCA_037176925.1 Amniataba percoides
TGGAGTTCAGAAGTGGGTTCTTCTGATCTCCACCCCCCCCCCCACCCCCACCCCCCCCCCCCCCCCAATTCTCTTCTTCTTGTTCTTTATCTGGGAAATGAGATTCAAATTTGCAGTGTGCCTTTTAACCACTGTAAAAGGACACACTAATCAAATTGTTCCCTCGAATGAGAGAAGAAGCAGCGCCTTTTTTTTTTTATTAGAGTCAGTTAGAGATGGAGAGAGAGGAGAGCTGGGGACAAGGACGCGAGAGATCTCAGTGTCAAAGATCTCTGTGGGAGCTATTAAAAGAACACGACTTTGACACGTGTCGCTGTTCAACAATTAATCTGACTTTTTCCTTTCTTCATTCATCTAAACAAGTTCTGCAAGTCCCATTTCAGAATGTCATTGTCGAGAGGGATCAGATAATGGAGCCGGGCCGAGCTTGTTGTGAGTGGGGCCTGCTATCAAAATCGATGCTTCACAAACTGTACCCCGGAGACTACAAGCCATCATCCCTCGAGGCGCGAAAAGAAAACACGGGAAACTCTTCAAAAGTAAAACTTAACAGCCCACAGGAACTTGCGCACTAACAAGAACCCCAGACTCAGCTGTAAAACATCTTTTCCCACACAAAGCTCGCCAACTTCCTCCATCGCTAACTATGCTTTTATCAATCCAAACTGTCCCCACCCCGGCCCGACCATGTGATGGCCGGGTGCTTTGTCCAGGTTGGGGAACAGAAAACAGCCGTGGACTCTTTCATGGTTTCACGGGCCCTTACTTTATGGGGATCTCCTATTCAGTTGTGCAAGTCATTTTCAAAGCAGCCAGCCACCCTCTTATCCCCCTAAGCTCCCCTCACCTAACAATAGGCTGAAAGCGATTCAGTTAAGCCCTTTATACTCCATGCACTTTATTTTCTCACTCCCTTGCACTTCGAGCCCAACCACTCCTGCTATTGGCTCTAGAGGGTGGAGGAGAGAAGCTGTGGAGGGTTTGGGTGGGTGGAGGTGATTTTTTTTTTTTTGTTGGGGGTGCCCAAGTCTGGCCAGGGGGGAGTTCCTCATGCCTCGTCCCAAGGTCTAGAAATGAGTAACCCCTATGAAAGCCTCACAGACACATGATCTCAGCACGCCGCAGAGGCCAGTGGCAGGAAACCGACCCACCATGTGAGTAAGCCTCCTTTCATTTGGTGCCAACATTTTTCAATGAGTTTGTCTTGAGGCCCGAATGGCCATTTCCCTCCCCCTCTCCTCCAGCTCTTCAAAGGGAAAAAGCGATTAGATAATATGAAAAAAACAAGTCTGTTGTGGCAGAAGGGTGGGTGGGATGGATACATTTCAACTTTGAGGGAAATGAGGCAACGCCCCCACCCACATCAAGACGTTCTCATTTTTTTCTCTCCCTTCTCTCCAGCCTGTAACGTATCAGAATAAACTTCAAAAGGTCTTCAGACATAATGACTTTCCCAGAGTTATCTCCCTGGAGGCCACAGAAACAACTACACATTAATAGAATTACCTGGAGTCAATCATAGAGGATAATTAAAATACATTATGGACCATTATTTCGTAACAGTGCAGTCTCCTGGCCCCAGGAAAAGCTGAGTCTGTTGAACTGCAAGGCCAAATATTTTTCTTAACACCCCTAGACTTTTTCCTGGAAAGGTGTTGACTGAACTCTGGACCAGGCACATTTAGATACTATGGAAACAATAAAAATCACAGAGCTTTGGCCGGGGGCCGGTGAATGGAAATTAGCCTTTTCAAGTTGCTACATTACCTCCAGAGCAGAGCTGCACTGAAGTAAAAGTTTTTGGATTTCAAACCAAAAACACTTACACGCTACTGTCCGTCATGGACATTGAATCGTCCGTCGTGGCATCACTGGAGATCTCACTGTCGTTGGCACTGGTGGCGGGGGCAAAAATGTAGCCAGAGTTGACAAAGTAGGGGCTGGCGGGGTCTCCTCGACGGTGGGACCTGCGAAAGACCCAGGAAAACATTTGCCAAGTTTTAATGGGATGTTTCTCTAGGTTGCGGTGTGGAGAATAGGACACAGTTATTATTTTTTTATTTGCTCTGTTTCCTTCCGTTGCTTATTTAATCAGATTTTTAAAAGCAAAGTGACAGCTTGGAGTTTGTTTTGTTGATGTTCTTGACAGATTTCTTTAATTTGACTCACTTTCATGAGACTTGAAGGCTTGAGGAATGTGACAGCACTATTAGAGAGGGAGGGACAGGCTCTCTTTTTCTTTCATGTCCCTCCTCCCAAACATACAGGGGTTGTGTGTTTGGGGGTGGCTGAGGGGGTGATGGTTGGAGTGGGTGAAGTGAGCAGCCACGCTGTGTGTGTGTGTGTGTGTGTGTGAATGGACAGCATTTCCCTTCTTTTTCCTCTCTTTTTCTATCTCAGCCCTTTTGTTGGGGCCTGGCCTGTACTCCTCCACTTTTTCATTCTGAAAACTGCTCTCTCTCTCTCTCTCTCTTTCCTCACAGTGTTTTCTCTTCCATGCTTGCTCTCCCACTTCTATCTCTCCCTCTCTCTATCATCCAATCTGGGGCCCCTCCTTTACCCACTCTCCCCTGCTTTCCTTTCTAAAGTCTCGGTCTCTGTCTTTCTACTCTCTCCTGCTGTGTTGCATTCCTGTTTCAGTAGTGAAGGGGGTGGACAAGGAAGAGGGAGGGAAGCAGAGGAAGGGGGAACTTGAGCTTTAGAGAGGGAGGGAGAGGGAGAGAGGGAAAGGGGGAAGGAGGGCCCCTTTCTTTATGAGAATGCCTTCTGCTGGGAGTGCTGAGAGGAGAACCCCAGCATGACTAAAGCCGTAGGCCCCAAGCACAAACCTGACCTTTGGAAGGTCCGCGCAAAGAGTCAGGTATTTAGCACAGCTGGGCTCTCTGCACCCCCCCCTCATTCTCCATCTCTTTTCTTTCTTTCATGATCCCCCCTTCCTGTCTTCCCCCCTTCCCCTCCTCTTGTCTCTCCCTGTCTCCCTCCAAAAGCATGCTTAGTCTCTGTCAGGCTGATTTTTTTTTCTTCAGAAAAGAGATAAAAGTGCTGGATAGGAGCGAAAGAGGAAGGAAAACACTGAGACGCAAATACAAACTGTGGCAAAGTGGGGATGGGTGGTTGGAGCTGCGAAGCGGAGCCGAGGATGTTTTGTTGTTGTGTTTTTATATCACTTTGGATTTAAGCACTGGAGGTTTCACGAAAAAGAGGGGAAAAAAGGAATCTGCAGTGGCAAAATTAGTTCCACATGTTTGAGATGGAAATTGGTTGACCTAAAGAGATGGTGAGGGGCAGGGGAGAGGGGGAGCGCGGGTGACGGAAGGGAGGAAGAGGGGGGGCCCCCTTCGATTTTCTTTAGTGAAAAACAAGAATGCAGGGGATCACACCAGGAAACCGGGAGATGCCCACATGTCGACAAACCCTGTGCTTATTGGTTCCTAACTCATCATGGCCACTTCCAAGCAAATGAGTAACTGTGCGATGATGTTATCTGACATGTGCTCACATGAAGGGTAATATCCTCAAGGGAGTGTTTCAGTTGACTTATTAGACTTAATCAATTCGTTTTTACACTGTAATTAAAATCATGCCGGAGACAATCTCCGATTTCTAGCCTCCCTAAATGTTTAGTTAACTTGACAGCAAAAGTATGAATTATCTATAAATTGCACTTTTCTTGCCAAAACAAAGTATCGAGATATTGTCAAACCTCTGAGTTACAATTGTGTCCAGAAGTGAGGACAAAGTAGTTGAGTAAGTTGAGCACTTTTCAAGCTGTCTTTGATGCAGACTCACGCATTAAATCCAGTTTGTGAAAACGTTCCTGCTTGAAAAGATCTCAGCTGTTGGACAATGTGTGGGATGAGCCTCTGAAGATAAACGCGCAAAAATGCCTTCCACTAACAGCTCCGCTTTCATCTCTGACCAAGAGAACAATGTCTCCGCTTGGCATGTGACTGACCGCACAAGTTCTTTTAACTCTCCATTAGCATTTCTTTGCGTTTTGTGACAGCACACAATAACAATATGGCTTAGTGAGCTGAAGAAGAAAAAAAAGGAAGAGAAAATCCAGCATAACTTTACAATAGCATCACACTGTTTCATGTAGCTGTAACAGTCATGAGGCTTGGTGTCTGTATTTGTGCCTGAACCGGAGGAAGGGTTTCAAAGCACAGGAAACTTGAGCAAGCCAGCAGAGGGCTGCCTGCAAGACACCATTTACTTAAAAGGAAGGCTCAGATCCATTGATGTTTTGTACCCTCCCCGCCCCTCCACCCCTCCAACCCCTTGACTAACTGCAAGGCAGGAGGGCACAAATATACAGGCATGTTCCTCTGAGACCCTTTGATCAAGTGCCTTTATCTCTCTCTGAGGCATTAGTGAAATAACTGCCGACTGCCACACATCCACTGTAACTTGGCTCAACTAATGAATGAATGGTGATGAGGGAAAGCTAAAGTTACCAAAACTGATTGAAAAAAAAAACGCACAGACAGTGTAACATGCATGTTGTAAAGGCTCTCACCTGCAGCTGTTCTCCAGCACCTCCGCCGCGGTCCGGATGGTCGCAGTAGCCCTCAGGGTTTTCGCAGACAGTCCCACCACGGACCCCAGCGCTTTCGCCTTCAGGTCGGCACAACTCCACTCCTCCTCCTCCATGAGCGGAGGCAGGTATCCGCACATGAGCTTGAGGCTGCCGAGCCCGCCGTGGTTCATGTACGCCGCGTTTTCGCAGCCGGTGCGCACGTACTCGAGGTAAATGTCAGAGATCAGGAACATCTGGTACGCGTTCTCCTCCATGTTGGACTGGATCTCCGTCTGCGCCTGGTCGAACATGGCAGAGTCGATCTGCTGCTTCTTAATACTATCCCTTATGAAGGTCTTGGTGGCGGGCTTGAGCTGCTTGGCGACGATGCTGTTGTTCTCGATGTACCGCTTGAAAATAACTTTGGCAACTCGCAGCGTTTTGGTATCCTTTAAGTCCATCTGCCTGAAGCCGTTGCAGGCGAACCAGAAGTCCAAAGTGTCCACGCAGTTCTCCCGCTCCAAGAAGGTCCTGAAGAGGTGAGCGCCGTCCTGATCGCCCAGGAGGAAATGCAGAGACTTGGTCCACCGGACCAGGGGCGAGTCCGGGGACGCGCTGCCCTCTGGCTCCCCCAGACCATCCTCGTTCCTCCGCGGCGTGGAGCCGGGAGGCGCCGCGGCGTCTTTAACCTTGCTCTGGGCTCTCATTTTGGCAGATCTGCTGGGGTTGTAGCATGACGCCTCTCCCTCCTCCCCCGGTACCGGAGGACGAGGAGCATCTTCTCGGAAGCTACTGCTGATGTGCTCCGTCAGCGCCCTGCTCATGGCTCCAGCTCCGGTTGCCGTGTGAGAGTGCCGTCGTGCCTCCGCCGAGCTCCAGCCTAATCCTCCTCACTCTCTAAAAGCAGCGGGGGAGCTTCTCAGCTCCTCTTCACTCTGAAACACAAAGTATTGATCTAATCAAAGCCAGATCCTGCTGAACTTCAAAGAAAGACATCAAGTAAACAGTCCCTTTAAAAAAAAAACCCTCGCTGGGTTCACAGAGAAAGGAAATATGAAAGCCTTTTTTTCCGTTTCATTTATCTATTTATAATCTAAATGAGAGATCAACTGCAGCCTACATTCTCAACGTGCATTGATCTGTCACATCAAAAAACATTTTTACAAGAATAATCAGCTCACGCAGACTCTCTCCTCACCAAAACCGGATTCTCACAACTGTGGCTTACACGTGTTTTCCTAACGAGTCCATGTCACAGGCTTCAACTCCAATTAATTCCCAATCTGTTTCGGACGACCGTACCCTACCCTGTATGCATCACACACACACACACACACACACACACACACACACTGACTCGTTTCCTCACTTGTCCTCGCCATCCCAGAAATGTTCAGACTAACGTGGGGACGCATCTGATCCGCTCCACAATGACCTTAAACGCGTTCATGTACGCGGGGTAAAGAGCCCCGCGGGCGGAGAGGAGCCTGCCGCTTCATGCGTAAATGAGAGCGATCAATCGCCTTAATACATCTGCCTGAGGAAAGGCTATTACAGCACATGATCAGAGGCAAACACACACACTCTCTCTCTCACGCACACAAAGTCGCGCAAACACTTGATACACTTTCACAGTCCAGCCTCACTGATCGGAGCCTGAACACCGGATCAAAAGAGACGACAAGCACGAGATCTGCGTGGATGGATGGTACAAAAACACACACACACCACAGAAACGAGTCGGACAGTGTGAGTAGGTAGTCAAACTACAGGAGCGACTGTGAAAATCCAGCGGATGGACGCTGAAGAAACGTGCGTAAAAGCAACATACCATCGCAGAGCTGATCCAACCGGAGGAGTGCAAAAAAACCCGTTTAGAAAAAGTTCAACAGTTACTCCATTTACAGCAGAGCTTAATACAGTCCCCAAAAAACTCTCCCAACAGTAATCCAGCACCAAAAAACTGAAAAAATAAAGAAAGCGACGACAGACTATTTAAAGCCTGCGCCGTGCCACATGTGTTATTTCTCGCTGCAACAACAACATTAAAAAAACCAGGCGCTGCAGCTCTCCGTCCCCTGTCCCATTCAACAACTGACCTCAGAGTAGGCAGGCTCAGTCCCTATGTAGATCACTGGGGGTGTCAAAATCTGGAGGAGGTAAAAGAGGAGGAGGTGGAGGAGGAGGAGGAGGAGAGAGAGAGGAGGGAGAGGAGGAGGGAGGGGGGGCTCTGATTGAAGAATACATCCCACTTTTTTCCCAACTAGAAGACGCACCACCCGACAAATATTCGGTTTTTATCTGGGCTACACATACACACACACACACACGCACACACATATAAGCTTCTTATCTATCTCACCGTATTTCTCGCCCACAAACAAGAAACATAGCCCGCATTTCTCAACTTCAAAGCTCGGCAGCAGCACATCAAAGCGGCCGAGAGAGGGGGCCTGTGGAACAGCTTTGCTACAACTTACCATCCGTGTATCCGAGCAGCTGCCTGCCTCCGCCGGAGCAAAAAAAAAAAGTAAAGTCCGACGACAACAGGTCCTGTTGGTGTCCCCCTTCTTCTCACATTTGGCCAGTTTGAACGAGTAAAAGGATAAAAGAGAGCGTTTTTTCTTTCCTCCCTCTCTCTCTCTCCACCTCCCCAGGTAGTGTTTCAAGGAGTCATTGCAGGCGGTGAAGCTCCTCCGGGCTCAAGGTTTAACTGCGGACTTCAAAGTAAGAGACCGCTGGCCTGGTCCCGGAAGGTGCATAAAAAACACAGCGGCCACTCTCCGCAATGGAGAAACGAAATAAAACAAGATATTTAAAAAAAGCAGATACATGAGCAGGAAGAGCTAAAAAATGACAGAGTATCTCCCGCTCGGCTCTTTCTTTCTCTCTCTCTCACTGCTTCGTTTCGCTGTCCGCTGACGTCTAAATGAACTTTTTTAAGCAGGATCTACACGCATGCCAGGACCTTATCAAAGCCAGGCGATTCCCCAGCCAGCTCCCCGAGGCTCCGCAGCGTCAATGGCGTCCACCGCGGCGGACACACTGTTACCACACCGAGCACCAGCAAACACACCGCTACACTTCTGCTACCTGCTCAAGACAGGGAGGGGGGGTCAGGGAGAAGTTCAGACTGCTCCTCTGGACTGTTTCTGTGCAATGTGCCATTTATTTATCTCCTGGTGTGTTTTCATTGTTTCTGCATTAGTTTAGAGTGCAATTAGAGTTTAGGAGCCGGGTTCATGTGTGATTTCAGCAACATTCAGGATTTTAATTGCAGAAAAAAGTGAATGGCAGTAAAGAATCTGTGGCTGACTGTCATTTAAAACAATGTCCTCACATATTAACAGCACATTCTTTAAGTTGTAGCTCTGATTTGGTAATCCCATGGAGTGTAACTGTCAAATAATTTACATATTAGTCACCGGCTTTTAGCCACAAAGATGTCAACCTAACACACTTGCCAGTTCCACGTTCAGGGAAAATGGCACAGCATGACATTTTGATTGAAATTGGACAGAGAGCAAAGGCAAGAGCTGTTCTCTAGTCTTTTAATTCACATGACTTCCCTAATGTCATTGTGACAGAATCTTAAAGAGTGGGTTAGACAGTGATCCAATCCCATGGTACTTCAAAGGCTATATTGTCCCTTTGATGTTGGAAATCAACTTTAAAGGGGAATATAATTATATAAGTCAGAGAATTCAAATTCACAAAACTCTCATGACGGCACAGGACAAGGAAACCGAGGAAATCCAACTTCTCTGAGGTCCTCAAGTGGTGATTAATTCATGTTGAGTTCTACGTAGATAAATAAGCATGCCATGTAGCGGCCCCCGTATGGATTCATAGTCGTGTCACAGTCTTTGTCTGAATCTTTACTTTACATTCTGCCACATGTTTCGTGGTTTAGGCTGACATGATCTTATCCAGTCTCATCCAGCACGGGCTAGACTGCTGAGTAAGAACATTCACTGACCGTAGACCTTTATTATCTTCACTTTACATGCAGTTCTTTCTCTCTCGCAGTGGATACAAGTTTCCAGCATGTACTTTTCAGTCCTGACACATGCTTCAGAATCATTTTAACATAACCCAGCTTTCTAACAACTGTGCGCAATAGCCAGCCTTTCTTGTTTTCTCAGTAAAGCAGAGGAGTCCAGTTGATTACATTGACATCCTGCCAACCACTTCCTGCATGCTGGGAGCTCGTCTGATGATGGAGCGCAGCTTATTTCAAACGTAATCTCTTAAGAAATTTTCACCACGCGGGGGTTATGACAGAGTCGTACAACAGCAGACAGAACGGTTTTTCTCTGTCTGTCTGTGTTTGTGCGCACATGTGTGCGTGTGACAGTGTGAATATGAAGAGGTCATTCATAGCCACTGTTTATACTGGAGGGCTCTGTAAAACAAACATTGCTGCCACAGTCCAAACAATCCAGCACCCAAAATGCACAAAAAGCCTCCAACACTTCGCAATGGGAAGTGCTCGCTGTCTGCGAGATGGAATCACAAAATGGGTCAGCAGTGTTGGCACCGCGACGTTCAAGGGGCACTCGGATGATCAGCGAGGCCCAAATTAAAGGCATGAAATGTGTCGCCATACTGTTATCTACGCGCTAACTTTTTAAAAGTCCGCTTTGAAAGGAAAATTGAGATATAGAGGGGTTATAAAATGTAATTTTTGAAGTGCAGGACAATCTTAAAAGTGGGATATTTCACATTTGGGATAAGATGTTATCTTCACTCAAATTAAATTAGGCTGCATATGTCACTGCAAAAAAAGAGTCTGCAGACAGTTTAATTTTTGCTGACAGGAAGCTTCGTTCATGCTTTGCTCAGTCTGCTTTGAATGATGTGTAAAGTTCAGGCGACTCAGTCATTCAGGATGGTTCTGTTTTTTAACACATTTCTACAAATATAACTTGTGCGATTACCAAAGATGCATCCTACCAAAGTCTTTTTTGACTTTTTTAATTCATTTGGGAAGTGTCATGAGACGCTAAACCCATGAGACCACACCTGTTGACCCTTGAATGCCCACTCTTGTGTTTAGCAGCGACAAAGAGAGAGAGGGTGCTGTAAAGTAGCCGCAAGAAGTCCCTTTTTGATGTTGACCCTGCCCCGACCCCTTTGTTGGGGCCCTAACCATTTCACAGGAAGATCCAAACGCTTTAAAAGCACAATACGGAACGAGAGTGCTGCCACTGACTTGCCATGAAGCCCCAATAAAACGGGGTGACCTGGAGGCTAATTGAGAGCTCGTGGTTTAGAAGAAATTAAAGGCATCTGGTGTACCACCACAGGTTGGAAATGAAGCTCCTCTTTAATTAGAGCCTGCATTAAAGACGCAGGGAAAGTATGCATTTCACTGCTGTCAGTACAGGTGTCGCATCAGGCTACATGGAAGCAGACACAGGACTTTAATTATAGTAGCGTGTAGGAATGGTTTGTTCAGAAAAAGGAAAAAAACTTCTTTCTTGTCCTCCTTTCTTTCTCTTAGTACTGTACTGCACAAGTCTTTGATGGTGTATCATTAGTTGCATCAGTCAAACAGTGTGCCTGTGTTCTTCCTTTTTGTCGCTTTTTCATAAGAACTTTTTGGATTTGCATCATATCGCGGCCCACAGTATATGTTCCCACAATGTGAACAATAAATCCCGTACAGCCTGCTTTATTGCCCTTCCCTCTGCTCAAATCCTACACCCGCGCTAAAATAGCACAGAGAAACAGAGGAGAGGGTGGCTAATTGCAAATAACCCAATATTTTGGAGTTCAAAGGCTGTGGTGGGTTTGAGTGATAATTTTGGCTGAAGCATCACCATAAACACTAATAAAATTAAGTGCGTCAGAGGGAGGAGGGGGCGTGGCCAGGCTTCCCTTTGAACAGACCCTGTGATCAGTTCCCCCTCTCAATTAGCGTATTGTCCACTTGTCCTTTCAGCTGGGAGGGAGGGGGCAGTCTCCCCCCTAGCTTCCCTTTGAAGTGATTATCCCTTTATCTCAAGCCTGAGCGAGGAATATCTTGGGGGACAATGGCAAATTAAAGCCCATATGGAGAGAAGCGTGAATGTCTGTTTGTAGGCTCAGAGAGAAATAGAAAAAAAAAGAAGAAAAAAAAGGAGCGATAGCGGAATAAATAGAGTGGAGAGAGGGAGAGAAAGAGAGAGAGGAAAAAAAGAGGAGCAAATAGCATCATTCTGTTTGCATGAGCTGAAGGGTGAGTGGTAGATGTCAACACTCATCCAAAAAAGTAATTTAGGGCTCGTGCCTGAGTTGACACTTGTAGCAGAGTGACTTTAGAAGAGCTAAAGGAAAGAAGAAGGATGGGGAGGGGGGGGGGGGCTTGTATCTGTCATGACAGATGGAGAAAGACGGAGAGGGAGGAATGGGGAGATAGAAGGATGAGCATGGAGAAGAGAGAGAGGAGTGCAGTTGTCAGCAGAATCAGATGGCGGTCAGGCAGACAGGCTTGAAGAAGATACAATTAAAGTGTGGAGTTAAGACGGGCTTTGAAGTTGGACATGGTGCATAACACCCTTAAAGTTTGAGAAGCCAGCCATTCATCCGCTTGTTATGGCTTGTTAAGACCATTCCTCTTAAAGGCCCCAATTTGAGAAAATAAACTTCAATTTCAACTCTGGGAAAAGTCTAAATAAATGAAGAGTGACAACGATCAGGTGAGGATTTCAACACGGTTAATGAAAAAAAAAAAAAGGAAACTAGACTAAACCAAACGGTCATCCTTTGAAACTTGAGTGAGGGATTTGCTAAAGAAGGTGTGGGGGTGCGTGCGAGCGCTGAGGATGAATAATTACTTTCTCTTCCCACTCTCCCTCTTTTTTTTCTCACAATCCTGTTTTTCGGTGGCTTAAAAGTTTAATAATGTATAGAAACAATGCCTGTGATGCTCGGCCTAATCCGTTTTGGCTTGGCCGAACCTTTGTGGTAACCGAAACCCTATCTGATGTGAGCAAATGTTTGCCAAGCCAGCATGTACAGACAGAGAGAGTACGTGTCTGTCTGTGTGTTTCCTCAGTGCAAGATAATCTGTAAAGCTTAAAACTAATATAAAATGACCGTCTGTGCAGTGCCCTACCTCAGTGCATGAATGCAAAAAACAATAGAAAACTCTAGATCACAAAGTAAAGTGTATTATTCGCACACTGTATGATGTTTTAATCTCTACTGTCCTCCTACTATGATTGTGATTGTTCTGTGTAACTGAGTCAGTTGTTCCTGCAGTAGTTCCACTGAAATAATTTCATGTGGATTTATTATGTTTGTCAATTAATCATGCCCAACAAATCAAGTGATTCTTGTGATTGCGACAGCGAGAGAATTGCGCGAGTGTTCACTTTGAGCTCAGTTAGCCAGCCTTAATGAGCGTCAAACAAATGATGTAGAAAAATGCTTGATATGAGGCAACCGTCAGGCCTATTAGAGGCTGAACAAAACTTGTTACAGAGCACCGCCGGTTTAAACTGACAACAGCTAACTGGCCGAGGCGCAAGCCTGACAGCAAAATCCATGCAGTGATAAGGCAAATGAAATGGCCCCATTGATCAGATGATCCAGCGTTTAACTGTTTGACTCCTGGACAAGAGAGCGGCAAGAGACAACAGTGGCACCATAAAACCAACAGGCCAGTGTGACAGTGGTTCATTGTTTAATTTATACTCGTTTTATAGCCTGCTGTTGAGATATCAGCGTATACACATCCGGCCATTTCAGACACGCCCCAAGTTTGGGTGTTTGCTATGTCCAAATGTAGTGTCAGATCCTGTGGCAGAAACTGAACGGTGTGGTGTGTGGTGAGCAGGAACCAGGGATGTATTTCGGCGCCTGTGTGCATTGATACACAGGATTTGTTGTCATTGTAAGACCTATTTACCATCCATATGCAGTCCAGCTCGCCTGGAGCTGCCTCCTACCGTTGGACACAAAGCATTTCACAGGGCACAACAACAAAACGCACAATCATAGCAATCGAGGTCGATGGGAGCGTAAATACCAAAGGGTAGACAAAATAATGCAAACAGCACATGAAAAGGCACTCAAACTTTGAAGTGAGTGGACAGACATTACAAAGGCAGCAACACAGGCAAATTAAGCTGAATGCCAATTAGCAGTATGTGTCAGCTTTGAAAGAGGACTGACACCTTTATATGGGAAGTTTCAAAGCACTCATGAGTTCCAAAGCGAAAAAATACTTAGCCTTTGGATTATAAATGGAATTTTTAAAACAGTACAAATGTACCAAACAAGAGAGAGGCAGAGACTGGAAGAGTTTCAACTATGCTGGCAAAATATTCCAAAATGACAAATGAGTTTGGTAATGAGGGACAGTGACAGGGACTTAAAGAAGCAGTGCAACATAACCCATATAGCCAAACAACAATGATGATATTAGATACTTCCATATACCCCAGACTGAAACACTAAAACGATAAATTAATATTAGTAGAGGACTGTGGTTATGGTTTAAAAAAGTAACATAAGTTGCAGCTCATGTAAACTTGCTGCACATCACCCACCACAACCTGCACAACCTTAATTTCCACCTTACTGCATTAAAGGCACACTGCTTCCTGTACTGGCACTAGCATGGCGTTGGACAGAAAGGTGCAAAACCGTCCAGTATGAATGAAATTAACAGGGATACTTGCAGAAACACCAATATCTCAAACTGACACTTTTACAACAACTGGTCTTGGTGTTTTGTTTTTTTTTTCACGACAATCGCTTGTATCAATCAACAGCTTCTGTTGAGTCCTTGAGCAAAGCTGATTTTTTCATTCTTTTTTTCAGTGGCTAAAGTCAAGTTTTACTGGGCAAAGTCAAACTTCAAAGTTCTTTGGGATAAAAGAAAGAAAAATGTGTATCAGAGCTCAGAAATGTAGAAACATGAGTCTCTGATTATCATGCATTAAGATGCAAATTGCCTCTGTGAAACAAGAGGGAACAAATATGCTTGTCATAAAAATCCATAATAAATGTAGCTGTCAACTGGATGTTTTTGGCACATGAGATGATTACCTGCCAATCATGAGTGGTGATGGTGGGCTGTGTATTTATCCAAACGTTACAGTGCGTTTATGGCTTGCTCCTCTCCAACAGCTCCTAATGGATTCGATTAGCTGCCCTGTTGATCGTTTTAAACGTGAGTCATTTACATAACATGCTTATTCATGCCATTTAATGTACACTCTTTTAATGCTTTTGAAGAGGATATGTGTGTAGGCGTTGTGCACGAAGCCAGTGTGTGTACATCTAAAGGATGGTGAGTTTTTGCAGTGTTTCAGTAATGCAATAATTACTACAGGACAGTCAGTGTAGGGTTAACTCAACAGACCTCACAGCAAATCCATGGTGAAGGAACACAACAACAGGATAGCTTGAATTTTGCAAGTAAGTTAACTAGTACTTATGCAGACTGTCATGGTTTTGGTGTGAGTCATACACTGTTCAGGCTGTGGCTCACACTCTGACAGTCCCTCGAAGCACCTCGGAATCAGAAACTGCAATTACAAAGCAAAGCGGCTTAAGAAGTCAAATAAAATCGTGACTTTTTCATTCTGTGCAACAATACTTTTTGCAGCTCGTAGCAAGAGGTTAGGAGTCACGTTACACCAGTGACTTTTTCACAGAGTCATGCACTTAATTCTCAAAGTTCAGAGTGAGAAAATGGAGACAATGATAAAGACCATTCACTTTTGGCAAACCTTGTGTGTCTGTATAAACACTGTTTATGTGCAAAAGATTAAAAAAAACCTGCAAATACAGGCCACAGTTTTTACAAAGTGTGTGTATAAAGTGTTACAGTATAATATGCACACTACAGTGTATGCCTACACATTATGTTTCTACATGCACGCATAGCCCCTACTTGTGTTTGCTTTTATGACATATAAAATTCCTATGTATGTATCTATCTATCTAGCTATCTATATGTATGTGTGTGTGTGTATATGTACATATACACACACACACACACACACACACACACACACACACACACACACACACAAACATATAGATAGTGTGTGTTCTGCATTGATTCTGTGAGGTTATGATGTTTTTCCAAGCTGAAGAGTTAAACCCACCCACTGTGAATAAAGGAAGTCCCGGATACAGTAAAAGAGAGCAATCATCCAGCACCTCATCTCTGGCCAGCTGCATATTGTTCATTTATTCCTGAGAGAGTTTCTAAATCCATAACTAAAACTAAGATAAAAGTGTTTTGACCCTATTGTGGGATGTTTCCCAGTGTCATGCAGATACTCAGCAGGTGTGCAGAGGGAGGGTGAGTTTCAAAACACGCTGCACAGCAGATAAGCAAAGAGGAACATCAACAAAGCACTGCTGCTCTGCTCCTCACTGACTGCACTGACAACCGACAGGGAAAATATTCCCACAGAGAGAGGGGGGAGAGAAAAGAGATGGAGTGATGGGGGAGAGAAAGAGAGGAGAGATGTAAAGAGAAAGATGGAGAGAGACAAGAGGCGGGAGGGGGTCAGAGATGAGGAGATTCTTTATTTTTGTTTTGTATTACTTCTTTTCTATGTGCTTTAACAACCCTGAATCCAGGATCACAATTTTCATGTCACGCCAGAAACAGGTCAAAGTGAAATCTGCAGTTTCACAAAAAAAGAACAGCAGAACGAGGGAAGAGAGATCCAGACACAGGCACAGAGGCAGGGGTGGAACAGTGATGGAAACACCTACAGCCTGTTGTCTTCAGGTACAGCAGCCACACAGCAAACATTAGACAAGCCTATAAGTTCAGTTTGTGCTTAGATCTGCTGATTTAGCTCGGTCTGACAGCTTCCCATGCCATAGTTTGCGTTTTTCTTTTGGATCGCTTTGTACTGTAAAATACACTCATTAATACTGTAATACAACTTAAAGCCCCTCAAAACTTTGCTTCAAATATTAAGTATTTTTGTAGAACATAAAATATTCACAGTTCTTACTGTCAGTGTGAAGTTGATTGGTAAAACAGGCTTTCTGGGGCTTGGATTGAGAAAATAAGATACATGGAAACACATTGCTCATTAAATAAACTACTTCACTGTGTGACAATGGTGGCAACATGGGAAGATAACAGACCAGTCAGAGCTGAGCATGTCGATTCTGTGTTAGATGTTAGCTTCAGGTTTACAGGGCGTCGTATGAATATTGACTCATTCACTGAAGCCCAAGTAACAAACAAAGTCAAGTGTGTGTGTCCAGTTTAAGTGGACCTCCAGACGACTACTGCTGATTCAGAGGTCATCTCTACCTGGACAGATGTGCCTGTTTGTTCAGTAGAACACTAAAGAACACATGGAGAGGTTATTATTGTGGCGTGTTTTCAGTTCATCATCACACCACTTGACTACCAATGTAATGTAGCTCTCACTCACTGTTTACAGTTTATGATAGCACTGATAGATGTTTATTTCCTGCATTGGAAATATTTCACTTCCTTTTTCAGGGTCCCATCCTGGGTACATTTTGTCAAATGTGAACGAAATGTGATGTACATTTATGAGAGAAAAAAGGCTGCTTGGCTCTTTGTACATGTATTTCTGAACATTAACAAAGAGACTAAGTTATGCTTTACTGCTGTTCCATTATTTTGTTCTCTTCTTGTAAAGAGACCCCCCCCCCCCAAAAAAAAAAACAGAATAAAGGAAAAAGATTGCAATCAATCATTTTCTTTTCCAATTCTTGAAAAACAAAAATAAATTCATAGACTTGTTCAGCATGTTTGGACACGCTACTAAAACCTTTCCTCTGCTGCTGTCAGCCAATAACGCCACGTCTGGTCCAACATTGTGAGAATTTCAACTATTGGGAAGTCCTAACAGTAGAGCAGGAGAACAACAGAGACTGTGGGAGTGAACAGGTCAGCAGAGTTCACCGGGCCTCCTATTAATGAGCAGCACCACCGCCGAGCGGAGCGGAGGGAAAGGCTGCCAATCATCGCTGCTCCTCCGGCGCTGCTCAAACGTGTCAACAAAGCAGTGTGAGAGGAGCATGCTCCACTGTTTGCCCTCCCACACCTGAAGATGATGGGATAGGTAGAAAGAGAGGGGTGACAGAAAGCAGGAGCAGCCCCCACCCTCCACAACCCCTCACACTCCCACTGCTTCTCCTCCTCCTCCTCCTCCTCCTCCTCCTCTCAGAATAAAAATCCAGTGCCATAAAATGTAAGAGCAGGCAAACAGCTCCTCCCCAGCTTGTCGGGGAGTTTGTTTTAAAGTGGAAATGAGGCTGATGGCGCACTTGGCGATTAGCCCTACGGCTAACATGAAAGGAGAGGAAAAGACAGCTGCTAATTTTCTCCTTTGACCTTTGGCTCCCGCTGGTATTTCATACAAACGCTGATTTATGGAGGAGCCTAACAGCTCACTGCTACTGGAGGGATTACCGTAAGAGAAAGAGGGGGAGGAGGGGGAAAGAGAAAAAGAATCTGACCCCGAGGACTCACAGTATCTCAATTCATTCATTTCATCTTTTTGTTTCTATCTCTGTCCTTTTTACTTCATATGTCCTCCTCTCCTCCCATATCGCTCTGTCGATTTTCCTTTGTTTCTCTGCCCGTCTGCCTTAGTGGATTTCCAACTCTTTATCTTTTTCCATCTTTATTTGTAGTCTGTTTCTGTCTGCATTTGTCCTTCATCCTGTCCACCCTTTCGGCACCGCCTCGTAGGCTCATTCTGCAGCCCTTATTTACAGCATATTAGGTATACAGCATGCGCAAGGCTGTGTCGCACTCCTCTTAGATAATCATTACAAACTAGGCGTCCGAAAACAAACCCAGACATCCTGACGCCACGCTGTGCAGAAATGAGAAAGATGACACCCTTTTCTGAGAGGAAGCGCCGTCTCGTCCACTGTCCGGTGCCTACTTACAAATATGAACACATTGTGTCCAAGCACTTTAGCTGCAGGGAGATCCCATCAAAGTCTGTTTCATGCAAATCCCAAGTATGGATGGCTCCCATGTAAGGAGGCCCAGAGATGCCTCTGGGGCAGCGGAGACAGGGGAAGTGAAGATCCGGCAGCACAGTCCCTTTATCCCCTCCTCTCGTTCTAATATTGCCCCTCTATTGTTCCCTCAGTTTGCCAGAGGGGGGGAGAGAGGTGCAGGGAACAACTTAAAAAAAAGGCAATCACTGGAAAACCCCACTTCAAACATTCACGCTGGATATTAGCTTGCAAATGCACAGCGTGATTGTTCCTGTTATGCATTCAGTGGGGCCATTCAGTTCCTATAAACAGTTACATTATACTAAAACTGTGTTTATATGAGGGGCAGCTGCTCCACATCCATAGAAATGTTTCACTTGCTGAAAATGATCCCAACAAATCATTTGGCTGTTATGGCTGATTTGTATTAAACCAAGGAAAAAATGCTAATGTTGCAAAAGTGGCAAAAGTGCTGTCACATGTTGATCATTTTTATTTCAAAGTGCACCTCTGCACCAAAATATAGCTATTAATGTTTGTGTAATTATTTTAGGTTTTAGTGTTATTGCCACTACCGTGTCATAAAACACGCTACCTTAACATATTTTATCCAATATATTTAACTTGCCCTATAAAACATTTGTGTCACATCTCAGTGCTTGTTTTAGATTTTCTGTAAATGAGCGTCCATGGAGCAAGACGGGATGAAATTACAGCAACACATGAGTGTGGAAAACAGATTTAATCACCTAATTTTTCCACTCTATTTAAGAAAATAAGATGTTAGAACTGGAAACAAAATATAAAATACATATTTAAAGAAAAGCCCAAAGACATATGATGTAATAGCAATGGGTGAAAAAACTTGTTGGTGGTTTAGTTTTCCCACAGGAAAAGAATTCCTTTAACATTAAAATACAAAACAGCACTTAGTTTTTTAAGACAAAACACATTAGTAACATACAAAATAAAATAAAATGAGGAAATGAAATAGTCACAACAAGTGCAGCTTGTCACCAGCCAGACACAACAAGCATGACAAAACTCGGAGGCAGATGTGTGTTGGATGAAAGTCAGTGAGGATTTCTAAAATCAAAGTAGATGTGGCTGCTCCACCAGATAAATGGAGAAAATTCTATCACCAGGCTTTTGGACTTGGAAATGTCAACACGAAGGATACATGAATATCCAAAGGCTGGTTAAAAGTGAGCCAAGACAGACTAAGTGATGCTGTGTTATGTTCAGTGAACAGGAGACACAGTTAATGAAGAGCGACCACAGTGATTCTGCAATGAGATGCTACTTTTCCTGAGTCTTGACTGTCACATTGCAAAGAAATAACACTAACCACCATGTGTCATTCAGTGATTTGACTGATCCATGGCTTATTGAATGCACTTTTTGGGCTATTTCTATAAGAAAACACTGCCAGCATTTTACCCTGAAATCAGTAAGAAAAATAAATTTCAAATAAGTTATAAAGCTTCTTACTATTAATAATAATCTCAATACGTTGTAATTAAATATCCAAGTAATGGTGGTGTGCCATGGTTTCAACTGTAACTCTCTCTCTCTCTCCACCTTTTGTTCTCACCCTCTGGGTTTCATTCAGAGTTCAAGCAGGTCATTAGCAGAGTGATTACAGTGGGAGAGAGGGCATCCATTAAGAAAATGTGTGTGTGCGTGTGTGTGCATGTGCACATGTGCCTGTCTGTGATCACCATGTGAATGTGTGCATGCATGTGTGTGCCTAACTGTGATCACAATGTGTGTGTGTATCAATCACTCCAGTGTGGGTGACGATGAGGAGCTGTTTGTCTTTCTCATAAAAGGGAAAGGGATCAAAAGGGCTGGTCTACCAGCTGGACCTTCAATCACACTGGGACAACATGACTTTAGAGCCCTGAGCAGCTGGAGCTCTGGGGACTAATGGCGTGTGTGTCTGTGTGTGTGTGTGTGTGTGTGTGTGTGTGTGTGTGTGTGTGTGTGTGTGTGTGTTTGTGTGTGTTGAACCCTTTTAATCAGGGTCCCTGCACATTTTCCATCTCCAGATTCCATGCTTTTCTATACTTTAAGGGCTAATTGAGATTTATTATAACTTTGGTTTTATACTTGCCGTTTTCCATCCATTTCTATCAGTTATGACAACAAACCAGATGAGTTAAAAAATATAACAAAATAAAGTTTAGCCACACTATACAATATGATTTTAACAATCAATTAATCTGCCAATTGTTACCTGAATAAATGCACTCATTGTTTTTTCCATAGAATATCAAGAAGTAGTGAAATAAGTGCATCATAAGATCAGCTTCTTTTGTCTGACCAGCTGCTACTACTATATATAACCAAGAACCAAGAGGTTGTTCTAAACCGTGATGTGTTTATACTGAAATGGTTTGTTAATCATATTAATGTTCATCTTTTTCTTCTCGCTAAGTTTGGGTTCTTTTGTCAGCGTGACTACATAAACAAGCTTTTCATGGGATATAATAGCGATGAATCGTCTGGACGCTGGGACGACAGTGGCACCCTAAATATTACAATCAAGTGATGACAGACTCGGCCCAAACACAAACGCTTTCACTGCAGTCTTCAATCAGTGCACTTTGAGGCCATAAACATTCACTCACCCACGGCTGCATGACATTTCCTCCAGAACATTAGCCCCACCTGTAAAAGACAAACACAAAAGCTTAATTACTTCCAATTGAGTGAACAACAAATCACAAATCCTCTCGTGTTTTATGTTTTTGAACTTGTGTCATCTGCTGGTGCCTGCAGAGGTTGTTCCCACACTGGAGCTTGCTTGTTGCTGTCTCTGTAATCTGGAATAATCTGTGATGGGGCACAGACTGAACTCTTTAAGAACATACTAGCTACATGTTGTCAGATGAACAGAAATGCATGAGCTACTGCAACCAGAGTTCAGCAGCTACACAAATGAGGTGAGAGCTCAAAATCCTTTCACATTCTTGCCAAGACATTCCACAGACATAACTTATCATATTTCCTTTCAAAGCCCCCTCCGAGCTCCTAAGTTCCAAAATGTCACCCTACTTGCTTTTCTGCTTGATATAAAACAGCTCTCGGCTTCACAAAGGCGAGAGGATTTCACCTGGGCGTGTTAGTGCATACATGTGCACATGTGGGAGTGTGTGTGAATGTGCGTACATATGTGTGTGTGTGTGCATATGTGGAGGCAGCTAAGATCAAGGCAGAGGGAGTTTAAAGACCTTAACACGCCTGTTGTACCTGTCATGCTGACAGCTTTTAGTCTAAAGGCATTGTCCAGAATCTTCCCTGCTTCTAAAAGTTAAATATTTTTAAAACATGCGTTTGACATTTATTGTGCATTAATTAAACACAATGATTCTTCCTGTTAAGTATTAACATTATTAAAACAAAAAAGGATAGAGAGCATGTGGGCTTGTTTTTCACATTCAAAGCAACAGTAAAGGGTAAAATCACACAGGTTTCCAACTGAAAAACTAAAAAATGTAAAGGTCAAAGGAGCAAGTAACTTCCCCGTTATTTGAGCACATTTTACACAGTCCTCTTTGGAGATGATCATATTTCCACGGGAACAATAATCAGTATATTTCCACTTTGGTCAGGAAACCTGCTGATTAAGCCACCACTTAGATATCGAGGACGTATTTTTGCCTTAAACTGAGGGAGTCTGACTGACTAAGTTTCCTACATTAATGTTTCCCAGGGATTATGCACTTTTGGGACAGAAAGAAATCGGTACTGTTAATTTGATTTGTACAATATCACTAAAAACTGGACCTCCAGGGAGAACACTCATCTAGATTAGATGTAGATTAGTCAAAACAGTGACAAATATTACACTAAAATCTAAATATCTATCAGTATTCAGTAGTAGAAGTCACATGGAAAAACGTCAGATGTTTCAGCAGTTGGAATATAACGAACTGAACTACTTAATTGAATGGTAAAGAGTAAAACCGACAAATCTGCGTGTGCTCTGATGAGCCTGTGACTCTGAAGGTAATATAACCATTTACAGAGGGTGCAAAGAGTGGGCACGCCTTTGTCTCTGTGTGTCATGACATCACCCGGCCTGTTCCCGGTCTTTTTCGAGGACTCAGTGGGTAAACAGGTTGCACGGCAGGATTTCAAAACCACAGATCAAAGGAGGAGGTGTGTTACAAATGAGGTGAATTACAGTGTAGGAAAGAGATAACCGGTGTGGCGACTGCACTCCTGCCAAAAACCTCTTCTTATAAACTCCTTCAAAGGTGGAAGAGAGGTTGACGCAACATCTGAATATGTTCCACGGTGTGTTTATATAAGCAGCTCTGTTGTTACCTTGTATGTCCAGTTTCAGTGGAGGACTGAAGGATTAGAATATGTCTTCTGTGGATTTAGTGCCTTTTTTATGTCAAAACTCAGACAAACCTCTCAAAGCCTGTTGTGTAATTTTCAAAAACGCATGGTCACCAAAGCAAATCGCAGAATAGTGAGAAGTTGGCAGAAGGTTTTTTGTTTTTTTTTTACCCTGCAGCAGCGATAGCTAAATGCATGGAAGCAGCTTGGGAATGGTTTCAGACACATTCTTTAGGCAGCCTTTTTTTAGTCCCTTTGGAATCTGAATGATATTTCAGTCAAAAGGCGAGAGCAAAAGCCTGTGGTTGTGTGGGTGAAATTCGGATACCATCCAATGTTCAAAGCCTTGAAATACATATGCCACACAATGTTAAAGCATTCCTTTTCACAATTTACAATGCATAAACATGATGGTTTACAGAGGCCCAGGGTGATTATTTGCACAGAGGTCTAGTTTCAGCTATTTCAGGTTTTCTTGAGGCTGCCCCACGATGCCGCCCCACAAAGTGATTCTTGAAAGTGTTAAACCGCGGGCCTCCCAGCATTGGTGAACACAAAACACTGACTGTTTAGACTTCAAATATCCAACACAGATTGTCCAGACAGCACAAGCTACAAAGAGCAACTCATGCCTGTATGAAGGGAAAATAAACTATTTGGACTTTCATGTTGTTTTGTACCATAAACGCCTTCGTCCATTCCTCTGATACGACAGTGTTTCACACATCTCAGGTTTTTATGAATGAGAGGGGTCTGCTCAACATATAAATGTAAGCAGCACTTCTGTGGCTTCATGACAGCAATATATTGTTTCCCATAAAAGAGGTGACATAAAAATCGCATGCTGCATGAGACAGAGTCAGACAAGTTGCACTTCAAATCTCGATGTTGCTCTGGGTCATGTATCCGTGGCATTGTCTTTCTGCACATACGAAACATGAACTTACTGTCAGCACCTCTGATAACACAAGAGAGAATGTACAAATTTCTCATTTTTCAAAAGTTGTGAAAAACCTAAGCAGAGCAGCATCTCCACAAGGGCCCCACTGATGTATCTTGAAAGACTGTGACTTCTCAGTTTGCATTTGATACGGTGTCTTTTTAGCAGCCATGCGAGAAAGCCAGTTATGGGAAAACTGCAAAAGGGAGAGACAGGACGAGCTCCTGGGCCTTCAGAAGTCTTGTCAAAAGCCTTTCCTTTCTATGCTTTGTCCCACCGATATTCATCTTGCCAGTTGAAAAGTGAAGATGGCAAAAACTTCGGGCTTGAAAAGAACTTTTCAACTTCTAAGAGACACCTCACAACAGGACTGAGTATTTGAAAAAAAGAAAAAAAAACCCTGGAACAGTAGGAGTGGAAGGGACTTCTAGACTGAGAGGCATGTTAAAGAATCACATACTGCATTTGGAAAATGAAGCAGAGATGAATATGGCATTGTCCTCTGGTGAAAAGAGGAACCAGGCACATACAGTGTGTGTTGATTCTGGCTTGCTTTGTGTGCCCATATCCCGAAAATCAACTTGACATATCCCAATAAACATACTTAAGCTTTCTACATATTCTCAGTATGAACATGTCTGTGTGTGCGCATTTAAGAGACAGACACAGATAGGAAGAGAAAGGTGTGTGTGTGTGTGTGTGGTGATGTGCATATGTTTATGTATCAGCTCCAACCATCAATAACACCTTGTTAGACAGAATTCTTCTCAGAACTGTCGTCCTGCAATGCGCCGTTAAAAGAAAAGTTTAATAAAGTTTGATCATCATTTATTTTATCTCAGAGATCAGTGGGGCCTTTCAAAATGTGCCAAGCAAAAAACTTTCACTCCACATCTTTTTACCTCAACTCTGCTCGTCTCTCAAAAGAAAGCTGACTTCATCACCGCACCTCCAGAGTTTGACGAAAATGAACGCTAAGCTCTTGAATCCTCTCCTCTTTCTTTCGCTCAATGGCGAAATGAATAAATGATATTCCTCCCTTTAATCGACGCACTCAGCGATAACAAAGAGACTTTGAGACACTTTGAGGACACCTAACGATCAGAAGCATCAGGAGGTGCTCTTCGTTTTCCTTGACGGACAGGCAGATCAAAAAGCAAGCCCCTTAAACGCTTCTACCCACTTTAGTATAATCTCGCTTTTTCCCTCTTTCAAGCACAAAGTGGGAAGAGAGAATAATCGTTTCATCTTTACTCTCTTCTCCAGTTTCAAAGTTATTTTGCCCGTGATAAAGCGCTCTGTATTGACGACTTCGAAGGTGCCTTGTCTCTTGAAAGAAGTGACATTTTATCTATATATAGTGTTAGAGTGTGCTTCAATTTAACTTCGTCTGGCGCAGAGCGTGTCTAGTGTTGATGTGGCTGACAGCTGCTGGTTGAAAGACACGGGGAAAGTACTGAAGATTCAAATGAAGTTTTGCCATGACGACAGGGGCTTGATGTATGCTAATCAATCGATGGGGTAGAAAATATGCTTGCTGGTGGAGAGAGAAAAAGGAAAAAAAAGTGTGAGTGACAGAAACTTGTCAGACAGCGCTCACCGAGATATCAAAAAGTCACAAAGTTTGCGTCGCCACACAAGAGCCCAAATCGCATGTGGTATATGCTACAAAAGGTTTGACTTGAAACACACTGCATTTGATATAAAGGAAAAGAAATTGGGACAATTCTCCATATGCTGTGGCAGCAAGCACGATTCTTCTTTTTTTTGACAAGGGAGGGGGGCAAGCTTTGTCTCTCTGACACCTATGGTGAATTCCTGAGAAACTTCTCTGTCTAGGTCTGTCTGAGCCTCTTCTATCCTTCAAAGGACACGGGCCATAGGATGTTGAATTTACATCACAAAAGACCCTGAACTGTCTCAGCAAGTAAAGGTATAACAGATGATCAAACAGGCACATCACATCTAATATATCAAGCATCAATATCTAATAGAACAGATTGTGAAAGATGGACAAGACGTCTGCTGTAAAACTCACCCAGTCAAGGCTAAAAATACTCTTTTGCTTCAGTTTATCAGTGTTGTGTAGAGGCTTAGTAATATCGTAGCCCAATGCTTACAAGTTTACCACCGTGAAGCGGCTCTCCGGGCTACCTGACTCGGAGAATCTGGGTGAAAACCACAACATGTGAGCTGCTGCTGTTCATTTTAGCTTTCAGCTGAGCAGCCGGAGCTTTCATAACGCAGTAAAAAAATCCGTTCCAGATGTGGATCCCCGTGGAATTCCAGGAAACACACACTATCCCCACCGGTCTGTTCGTGCACATGTATGTTTCACATGTGTCAATAACAACAGGTTAAGATGACTGAGACAGTTTATTCAGTCACGGGCGAATGACGTGACACGACTCTGGTTTCATCTCTTAATTGTGGATTTATCAAAGTGTTTCTGGGCCCTGCTCTGTATGGAGGGCCTTAATTGCATGTTGTTAAGCTACTACATGTGAAGATTTAATCACACGTCTGTGTGTTAACCAAACGAGACCCACATCATTAAGACAAAACAAACATGGGAGTGTAATAAAAACTTAAAGCCTGCGGAGGAGATCGAGGGGGCCACAGAGTGCTCCTCCAAACTCTCTGTTAGAAAAATAAATCCTCACATACTAACAATCATGCTTGTGGATACAATGTCTGACTGATATTTACACATACAGAATAGATGTGTTCATGTGGGCGCATACACACACACACACACACACAGACGCAGACACACAAGCAGCTATGTTATCACCAAATGTGATTAACACTGTAAAACGATTAACATCAGGGTATTTATTCAAATCTAGACATCAAACACATTCTTTCTTCTTTTTTATCTCCACAGATCACAGAAGTTACTGTCAGGGGAGAAAGGCGCCTTCCGATCGGCTCAGTGTCCAGCGCGGTCGACCAAACAAGGCCCGCGCTTTCAGCACGACTCCCTCGCTCTCTTTCATCATTTACAGAGGGAGCGTGCCGCGCCCGCACCGTCCTCCGCGAGAACAAGGCCGCTCTCTGTCGGCCAGACAATGGACAGTAGAGCGGGAGGTGGCAGTGGACTCATTGTGAAGGATGATGTCACCAACATCAGACCCTGACACTGCCAGGCGCCAAGCACAAGGTCAGCTGGTCAAGAGTGAGGGCGGGCGGCAAAGTGGTAACAGTGACACGGGGCGTCAGGGTCGAGGGGCCGGGGCCCGTCAATGGAGACTGTGTGTTCATGCTGCAGCTGAAAGAAATACAGAGTCTTACAAAATACATACAGTCATGTATATAAACAGGGGGAATAGAGACAATCCAGACGAGACAAAAGATGTTTTTTTCAAACCGCTGCGGAGCGAGAGGCGATGCCATCTGATGAAGCGATCATGTGACTTGTGAACTGCGTAATCCTGCACATTCTCTGAGTGCACAGCCCCGAACAGACGGCAACAATTTTGTCACCCTGTTCAGCTCACTACAGAGAAAAGCAGGAGGTATGAGCAATATTCACTTCACTAGACCAGTACACTCTATCAGTCACACATTCATACACTGATCATTTGTCTGATGCAACACACACTTTTGTTTGCTGACTCTAATAAGACCTCTCAAGTGTCATAACCCTTTATTCATATATGTTCAAGTGGAGGCAGGATGAGTTGAAAATTTATTTTGCCTCAGAGTGTACAATTAAGTCATGACTTTGAGAGATGTATTTCCTTGTTTTGGATATTTCAACCAAGAGCAGAGAGGGTTAAAATTTATTTAAAAAGGGTTAGATACTCTGCTACGAATACAACAAAAAGTATTCTGAATTTGTTTATTGGGGGCCTCATTCAGACTCAGGCCCCCTAGTGGCATTTAACTGCACTTTAATTGTCATTCTGAACTAGTGTAAAGCTGCTGACCCAAAATAATTTAACATTTTGTTCCAGTTTACAGGAGTGTTAATGAGAGTTTAACATGTTTGCTTTTTCGGCTGAAGAAAAAGCAAAGATGCGGCACAGCTGCCATGCAGCACACAATATTTCAACTATGGAGACATTACTAGTGTGTTTGTGTGGGAACATCAAAACAGTTTTAATTGTGTCTAATCCTGGACTAAGATTATTTCTAATGGGAAATCTTCAGTGGTGATGCTCCGACTCAATTTCCATCTGGGATTATTGAACTCTTTCATTCACAGGCTTATTTCTCAGTGTGGATAATCAGCCTTTAGTGTCTTGGCTTGCCATTAAAAAGGAAACATGGAAATATGATATATATGGTGCAAACACACGCGCTCATGCACACCCCCACCCGCACACACATACACGCACTTGTTTATCTACTGTAATGTGGTGATACTGTAACCTTGCTGGATGTACCCCAGTGTGAATTTGAGATGTGTTCTTTGCTTTTTTGCTTTTTGGAAGGGAACATGAGGCCTAGGACGCCCATGTAGGTCAAAAACAAATCCTGCGCCTCAAGCTGGGAAGCCAGAAACTTCTTTGAGCATCTGAGGGAAAAGAGCAGGAGCACTGAGTTTCTTCCAGGTGCTGCTTTTCACAGTGGTAATCCTGCCACGGCGTGACTGTGATTTTTACAGAAAATCTCTCCAAACAGGGCCCAGATGGTGGGAGGTAGACACACACACACAGAAAACACATTCATTCACAGACGCACACACACACACACACACATACACACACACAGGACTGTATACAGACACAGACATACACTTGTGCTTATAAAGTACAAAGCCTGCACACACACACACACACACACACACAGTCAGACTAAAGGTGAGAACTGACTTGTTGCTCCTGGGTGGTCTCCGTGTAAAGATAAGCGCAGGCAGGAATAAAGCCTATTGGTTACGTCGAGGCACAAGTTTGGGACTGTTTCGTTATGTTCCTCTTTTATACACATGTGGAATGTCTGCAGCAGTGAGAACGAGCTCGCGCCTCTCTAGGTTTAGCTCCGATTACAGAGGGCCTTCTTAATGACTCTGAGTCAGGATGGGAGCCGCACAAACTTCCACGACTCTGTTTCCACCCTCATCAGCTCTGTTTGCGGAGGAGCTGTGCGCGTCCTAATACAGGAGACACCTCTGCTTTGTAGTGGTGTTGGTCAGGCATGCAGATCCTGACTGTGGTTTGCATGTGGAGGATGTGGATATGGAGGACGTTTTGAAATGAAGAGATAAAAGAGTTAATCTTCTACCGTCTCTAAACCCATTCCCTCCTTAGCTCCCTATTTATGTACGAGGAAAGAAAGAGGAAAAAAAACTTGCTCCATCTCTCCCAGCCTTTTCTCCATCTCTCCCTTTCTGTTTCATGTGGTTACTGGAACAACAATGTACATTCTGAGTGCGAGGCCTTTGATGTTGTTGCATTCACCGAGCCGTCTTAAACCGGAGGAGAAAAGAGAGGGCGAAAAAGACGCAGGAGAGATTCTGTGGTGTGTTTCTCTCTCTCTCTCTCTCTCTCTCTCTCTCTCTCTCTCTTTCCATCTCTCTCTCTCTCTCACTGGCAAGGCATCTGACATCTCCCGGCAAAAGACAAATTCGGTTTCGCCTGTTAAGTTGTCAGTCAAAGCTGCGCAAGAGTTTTTTTTCTCCCACTCTCTCTTCTTTCTTGCTCTCTCTCTGCCTCTTTCTCTCTCTCTCTCTCTCTGTCTTTGCTTCATTTCCGTGGATGCGGTGTTGTGAAGGCCGCTTACACGCTTTTCAAACAATAACAGTTCACCCCCCCTCCCGCAGCCCACCGCAAGTTTCCTCTCTGCCAGAACCCTACACATGCCAGCACATCCTTTAGAGAGCCTTGAACCGACAACAAACGCTAAGCATTTTCACCGCAGAGAGAAAAGAGGGGCCCATCCGCAAGTCCCTGTGTAATTAAACTAGATCTAATACTGTTACATGTTTCTCTTAGTGAGAAGGAGCATTTCAGGGGCCTCTTTCTCACAACGCTGAATAGCTGTTTCCAGGTCAGCACAATGCTCTGCACAATGCTCCGGGGGGAATAAAGCTATAGGAAAAGGACATTGCAGGTTTTGAAACTTGCTCTTGCGGGAGAGTGAGATGTGCAGCGTGGTCCAGGCCTCAAAGAACTTGTAACGATGAACGTGAACCTGACTGAGCTCAGGATCGCTGCAGTTACATGCATTCACAGAGTAAGGCTGACATTATTCCTTACTGTCAATAAATCCCATGATAACTGCAAAACCAACATGCAAGTCGATCTCTCAATACTTTTCCAACTTCATCAGCCTGTGTGTGGCACTCAGCCCAGAGCCCATTCATTCGTACAGAAGACTTAAAGCTTTGCAAATGGATCACAAATATACAGTTTTTTAAAAAGAGGCTTAAGAATTTCTTAAAACAGCTAGTCACTAGACAGCCGCAGATTATGTGCTGTAGTGAGCACTTAAAGCACGTAAACAGTGTATATGACGGACTCAAAAGAAACTACAGTGTTCATGTCAGTGAAGGAGCACAGCAGGGTGGCTCATTTATATAGCCAATGTTTGTATTAGTTTTCAGAAAACAATGAAGGAGGATTGGATACATTGGCAATATTTATATATATAAATATAGGATCAATTCATTGTTGGTCTTGGTTTTTCATGGAACTTTTTGACTATAAGAAAAATATAGCCTAATGACTTTAAGCTAGCTTCACAGTCAGCCAGCTCTTTTCTCGCACATACACTATCACTTCCACAGTGAAAGATTCCTGTCATGATGCTAATTGTATTTGACGTGGTTTTACCACCAGGGCCTTTTGCAACTCTCTGTTACATATAAGAGACAGCCTGGAGTGTCTGAAAACCAACATCCTTCCAGTGCCTCTGCCCATCACATCTCAATCTCTCGCCGCCGCAGTAGTCTGCTCGCCATCGGTTCACCTCGGCCTTGCTGCTTACACTGAAGGCGGGAGGAAAACATGAAAGAGGCAATCAAACACGAGGCATCAGAGCTGTCACTGGTGCCTGCAGAATGCAAAGTGTTATCAGAAATACAGCTGAACCTGATCCTCTGGTGCTCTGTCCTTCCCACAGGCAAAGTTATCCTTTCAACTCACTGTGGCTTTCAGTAACACACAAACAAAAAAATAACGCCGGCGTCGTCAACTTCAGAGATGGCTGCGTGTTTGAATATTCAGACAACATCCGAATGCTGCTAATGGTGTGATATCTAAGCTAAAAAAAACTAAAAATAGCTAAAAAAAAATTATAAGTTATGAGTGTAGCTGCAAAGGGAAAAGAAAATCAGAAGCAAGATTAGATCAAATAATAATGCATATGACTGGATTTGTACTTTAACGCCCCTGCACAAGTCTGTATTTTTAGTTTATCCCCTTTAATTTTACCTTATGGAAGCATTCAATTCACAGTAACACTTCTTTATGACATTCGACTGAGCTCAACTTGTTCACAGTGCAGAGGGCCAACAGCCTCTTTGAAACGCTGAACACACTGGCCCTATTGTCACAATACAGGGAGGTGTGAGGATGTGCAGAGAGAATACCGAGAAGCCTCAAGTAGCCCACTGTCGGAGCAGATGAAAGGACCCCACCAAGCCAAATCACTTTATCAGCCCAAACAGCCTCTCTTATTGTGGGATGCCTCTCAGACGCTGGGTGCTGAGATGTCACACCACTAATTGAGAGTCACAACAAGGGCCCTTGTTTGGCTCGCTCCGCTGGTTGTGTACAGCTACTGTAATCACCACAATAATTTGGCTCCCTGAGACATCAAATAGCGGCGTGGAAGCTGCAGGAATTTGCATGACACCCTTTGATCTGGGAGATTTAAAACAAAGTGAGCTCTCACTCTGCAAAGGGCGTGAAGGTTACAATGTCCTGAACTCCCTTGTCGGCCTGTCATCCCTGCCTTGCTATGAGCCACCTCCATTGTTATTTTATTTTATTGTTACGTTATTATTTTGGCTACAAAAGCAGCAGAGCGACAAAAATCACGCATTAAAGGCAAATATAATCCAGGGATGACAGAGGGCCGGTTTATCTATTATACACAACCAGAGACCGATATCATTTTGGCGCCATCCCAGCAGCATAAAAAGTCTGTAGTTAAGATTTCACACAGTCCGACCTTGGAGGTCAGCTTCAGTGGGAATTTCTGAAAATTATATTACAGTCTTGGGTGGGTAAAATTGGACTTACATGTGCATTAAAATCAGTTAACCAGACTAATCTAAGGCCATGCTAGCAGCTTTGTGAGCCTGTATTTACTGTGCTTACAAAATGTTAACATCAGCATGCAAATTTGCGCACAGTGACTATGCAGACATGATGATACTAAGGAGTCACAGTGTTTAGCATGTTCATAATCTTAATTTTGTGTGTTAGCATGCTATGATTAGCTAATTACACCAAGTGCAGGTGAAACTGACAGAAACATCAGGTAGGCAGACTTTTAGTTATTTCTGACACGAAACAGTGAAGGGCTCATCAAATTATATTAATTAAACATATAGTTATTACAATGAACCTTCAGAGAAAACTAAATGTTTGAACCGCGTGACAGTCCTCCTGAAAATCACAGGCTGTGGGATTGTCTTCATGAATGTCTCTGCTAAATATCGCACCAGTCCACTGACTAGATGTTGAGGTGTTTCACAGGTTGAGTGAAAACTCTGAGCTGGTGGTGGCGCTAGAGGAAAAGTCAGCAGAGAGACAAACTGACTGGCATTTATCCGCTGTGCATCGTGGAGATCTGAGGAAATTTTCATGACAGTCTATTTGATAGTTGCTGGGATATTTCAGTCTGGACCAAAGTGGTGGTCTACACAAGAGACTAGCAGACCAGCGTCCCTAAAAAGCTGTCAATCTGTGAATGAATGATTCATTGAGATACCTTCTTTTACCTTCTCTTCATCCTGGCATTCGTTTTCAACCTCCGTTTTGAGCGCACCTCCTCATTTATGCAGATAAACTACACATCGCCTCATCTACATTCCTCCCGACCAGCTAAACCCACCGAGGAGAAACACTTGACACTGGCTTCACATCATTGTCTGCGAGCGACCTCATCCTTTCCTCTCCTCCCTCTGTGGCCCCCTGTGTGAGATCCGTGAGCTCACTCAGCCATGCAAACTGACGTCTAATCAACAGCAATTAACCCTGGCCTCGTTCACAGGCCGCCGAGCTAGGAGATAATGAAGACACCACTGTGTTGTGTTTTTTTTTTTTAAACACCCCGCTTTTGTCACCCAGACGTTTCCCTCATGGCTGACTGACAATGGAATGTGATCGGCCGACTCGGGGAAAAGTGGGCCCTCGGTGCTGCCGGGGCTGCTGGGTCAGCGCCAGAAGGGCCGCGATGGAGGAAATAAGATACTGCACAAAGTGGGAGGCTGTTTTACTTTTCGGATTGGATTTTGTGCGATGTAAGATACAACGGAAGACAGGACACAGGGCTACTGATGTGTGACAGACCTCATTTTAGCTGTTTTAATTCCATTTCTCGTTCCACGTTGGCGGGATAATGGAGTTCCTGGCCGATCCGTCCGCCGCATCTTTGGTCTCGCTCCGATCTCGGTGCAGCGGCTGAGGGCCAACTAGACAAGAAATAGGCATAGGACACATCCACACAGTGTTACGGGCTTTTGTTGGAGACAAAGGTATTTTGCATAACAGAGCGAGCGAGCAGATCTCAGATGGAGTTTTGGAAAGCACCTTGTAATCTTCAGCAGAAGGACGATTCAAGTGTCAGTCAATCTCCCCTGTGAAAAGCAGACAGGCTGGTTGGAGCCTTCGATGCAAAAATAGCACGGGAGATAGAGGACACCCCTGCTCTACCCCCACAACTGACCTTTGAAGAAAAATGCCTACATCAAATGCTCTGAATTATCTATTCAAATGCCTGGAAACAATCTTTAGACAATGACACATCAATCAAATGCTCCCTGAACCGGGGATGGTAGTTTATATAAACGCTGTCCATCTGGGGGAGAGAGCTCAGCAACGTTGCATCTCTTTTTCTGTGGGGAGATGGCAGAAAAAAGAAAGAAGGAAGTTCATAGAAAAACTTAAAATTCTGCTTCTCTTTTTTTTCTCTCTCCTCTCCTTTTTTTTTTTTTTCTCAAATCCCAGCGTGAATGTGTCGGCGAGCTCGTGGTATGCACCAAGATGAAAAGTAGAGGCCATCCCTTTGAAATCCTCCTCAAGTCAAAATTACCATTTCATTTCAACTCCAGCCAGGAAACGGAGAGCGGGGCCACTGCTAACTGCTTTGGGCATATCGTTATTTATTGTGTGTAAACTTTGGAGGAACATTGTTGCCTGGGAAAATGTGTTGTGTGGGTGGTGGAAGTGAGCAGTTGGAGCAACCACAAAGGGAGAGATCAGGCCTATTTTCTCTGTAGGAGGAACACATAAAAGTGAAAATAATGCCCATTATTACAGAAAAACAACATCAGACTTCTTTGCTCATAATTTTGTAACAGCCAAGAAGTTACTACTGCAGCTAAACAACCAACCAGTTGACCCTATTTAGGTAACTGCTTTATCATTTTTTTTTCTGCTCTTTTAATTAGTACGCTCTCAGTGTTAAGTGGGCCATTATCTGAGTTGGAGCTAACTGCTTTTTCCATAATGGTCACATTAAGTCTGTCATGTTGTTTTATTTAGTTGGCTTTATTTACCTCTCCACGGCAGGAGGTTAGTCTACCTGGACTATGTACAGTGAACCTATACACAGACTCCTTTCTCTTACAGCACTGATACTGTCTTGGAAAAGCAACTAAAAAAATGATTTTCCTTAATTTGAGCCAGATAAAGGATCAGGAGCAAACCTTTATCTCCTAACACTGTGATCTATAGTAGCTTATACATATGCATGTAGCCTGGTAACAATTAGATAATATGTTTAAAATGTTTATATCTGACTTTTTGGTACTTCTGCTTTGGCTGCGGTCATACATTGAGAGGCCACCCGATACCACTCCCCCCTTACCAGTTTGAAAAATGGCAGCTATATGTTCATATGTATATGAACATATATGTTGCTCCTTTGTGGAGAACAGGGTTGTTTCTGGTTTGTCAGAATAGTGACAAGTTTTCACAATTTAATTGAAAGCTTCTATCAAATAGTAAATAATTTTTATTTATAATAATTCTGACTTTTAACTCCATTGCAGCGATCTCACACACATGTTAGTTTGCACACATTAGGGAACCTGCTCGTCTCCTCTTGTTGGCTGACGCTCCCTAAGAGTTGGACGCAGCCGTGTTTTGACATAAATGCTGTTGGGAGCAAAAATTGTCACAATGAATGAATGCTAAAATGCTAATCTTAAGCAGCTTAACTAGTGACTGTGTTCAGCGTCTTGGTTTAGCGTGTTAGCATTCAAAACATTTAGCATGAAACACAAAGTAGAGCCGAGGCTGATGGGAGAGACGTGAAGCACCCGCTGCCCGCACAGAGGCATCCTACCAACCAAAACACACACTGCATGTCCGCTAGGAAAGAATATGATTCACACCATCATTCATACTACAAATGTTGTGCTATTCTTCACACATATGATGGCTGTTATCGTAGTATTTAATAGAATTAAGACCACAAAGAGAGGGTGTGGACAGAGCCCAGTTGATTCATGACCAGCGGGGAAGCAGCAGAGCTTTGTTGACTGTGTTCTCGTCTAACAAAAAAGTACATCTAATCTTAAACATATGGCTGAAGCCGGGGATTCATGCATGACAGCATGCAGAGTGTGGAAAAATACTGCCGTTGTCTTTTTTTCTCTCCCGAAAAAATGTACGTCTGCTCCTCTTTGTCCTGAATGTTTTTGCTGGTGTCCGACATGTGGAAACCCTTTTGAAGTTGGAGATTGTTCCCTGTATTTTTTTATTCAAATGATTTGTACAAAATGAAATGAAAAATAAAAAAGAAGTACAGGAGATTGTTCCAGAAAGCAAATGCAGACTGAACTTGAGGGCTTGTACGTCCAAACGATGGCTTCAGGGACTGATACAGCTGTACTGGTCTACACTTTGTCTTCTTATGTTAATATACTGCAACGTCCCTGGCTGTAATACAGATGAGAACTGGTCATTTATAAGCATGCTTCTGACAGAGGGAGGGTGTTTTTTGAGGTGCACAGTGAGCACGTCTCACTATTGTCTGTTCACATCACTTGTTACACTTTAATGAAGTGAATCACAATTGGCCTGTAATTCAATAATCCGACAATCCTGTTCTGACTCAGTAACATCATCTTGGCTGTCCTCGGAGAAATTCTGCAAACGTGTCAGCCGAAGGAGCTGAAAAGCAAGCTGGGTGTTGCATATATATTTGGACTAGGAGGGCTTGTTCATTTGTTTAATCTATCCCCCTTTTTGTGTCCTCCGCCTCAATTTATTTGTTCTGGCCTGGGAGACATTGGACTTGGCTGTAGCACTTATATATTTAAACAAGGGCTGTTGAGGGTAGAGGGAAGTGTTCGACTAAACTCTCGTCAGGTCCTCTCAACATTTAAACACGGCTCTGTCCATGGGGGCGAGATGTTTACCTCAGCTGGTTCTTTTCCCGCTGCACAGGCCGCCAGCCGCTCTCGGATCTGCACACAAGAAAGGACACGGAGAGTCAAAGAAGAAGAGTGTGGGAGAGAAACAAAGACGGGGCAGTTGCAGGAAGTAAACAAACTAACTGAGCGAAACTCCAGCGTAAGGAAGAGACAGATGGAAACAAAAGGGAGTCGGTCGCACAGGACCAGATCATCTTACAGGAAGCGCACGCTCTGATACTTTAGCCACTGACCTCTCGTACACAGGAGGGGGGGTGGAGGCGACGAGGGCTCCGCAGGCCCCATCTGCATGGCTTGTCCCCGGCTATGTGGCCATGTGCAGCACCTGGCCCCTCGCCAGCGCCCAACGCCCCTTTGTGGTGGCCAGAGTGGCCGGTTGGGGTCTGCCTTTGATCCCGAGCCAAGTATTCATCTCTAAAGGAAGAGGAAGAGCGAAAAAAAAAGAGAAAAAGATAAACAGAAAAAAAAGAGGGAGGGGGATGGAGGAAAAAAAAGTCAACCTCTGCTGCCAATTATTGGAAAAACATCAAGGTCTTTTCTGTCTGTGTAAAGAGAAAGAAGAGAAAAGAGGGAAGGGGAGGTAGAAGAAGAGATAGCCGTTTGATGGCTCGGCTCTGTGTTAGTTGGAGGATTGTGGCGGGTCGAGGCGAGGCGAGGCAGAGGCTGACCTGCAGGAGGTGATTACAGGTGGAGAGAGGTATTTGTCTGGCTGCTAAGACTGTCTTTCTTTTTATTGTGTTTTCTGTTTTTTATTTTCCTGTATGCCCTTTTTTATCTTCACCTCTTTCACTATCTCTCTCAGACTCCCTCTCTTCCTCTTGTTGTTGCCATTCTTATCTGTGCCTTTCTTTCCATTACCACCATGTGCTGTTAAAGCAGTTCACAAGGACAAATAAAGGTTATTTCTTTGTCTCTGTTGAGGTGTTTCAGACTCTGTCCATCTGTCTGTCTGCACCTTTCTCTCTCTCGTCTTGAACCCTTACCACACACACATACAAATATATATATGTGTAGTACACACACACGCAGACATTTACTGTGTCACCAGAGCAGGAACGACTGTGAATGGCAGCCTGTACACTGAAGAAGCATGTCAGACAAATCATGAGGATGTCATGACAACAAACAGAAGAGAGGATTACAGTGTTGTCACTAAGCAAGACACATTTTAAAGCCCGTGAAGAGCAGAAATAATCACATAAATGATGCAGGTTACACTTCCACAGTAACTCTAACTTGGCCTAACAGGCTCAGGGCTCTCTCTTTTATTCCTTTTTTCTTATTCAGGCAAGAGGTTGGCTCCATGTACATGTTTTTTTTTCTTCTTTTCCCAGAAATTCTGCCTCACATCACTAGTCAGGCTCAATATAACTACTGCTACACTCTTTCATTCTATACAGAAGACACTAACAGGGTTAAATCATTTGTTTGCTGTTTTTCTTACAGGCAGGCTGTCTTCCCCTTCAGCCAGTGTAAACAGCTTAAAGTGAAACTAGAATTTAAAGGACCTTTCCTCTCAAAGGAATATGATTATCCTGTACATCCAATGGATAATTTATGTCTTATTACAACACCTTGTTCAAACAAACCCAACAGTTTATCTCAGTATTTATCGTTATTACAGTCTAACTGAGGCTGGATATGTGAGGCCAGTACCAATATCAATGTTTGAGTGTTAAACAGTCTATTATAATACTTTGGTTGATATTTGTTTTTGAACATGAAGGAGTTTAGATTGCTTGTTTGTTGTTTGTTTTCAGCAAATGTTACTGCACATCTTGTTTCTGTTCTGCAGTTTCTTGCTATCAGCTAACAAATGCACACAGATACCAGCATATCTGCTATAAATGAGTAACCGCCCTGTGATTTCAGTGGTCAACATGTTGCATCTAAACAGATTCAATTAAAAAAAAAAACAAAAGTGAGCACATTTGAAATGCTGGCTATGAATCCTAATAAATTGTGCAATAAGTACAGTAGGTCAAAGCCGAAGTGGTTCTGTAAGCTGGATGGTGTTTACAACCAAAGATCAGGTAATAATGTGAGAAGGTGAGTGCACCTTCATTTTTTCTCCCAAATGAGGATGACCCGGGGCTTTATTTGAAACCTGTCTGATCATCTAGCAGCTCGTCGTTTTGGCCCTGTCACCCTGTTCCCACGTCTCATCTTAACTTGATGAGTGAAAATTACAATAATAAGTACTACTCAAGTAGTAATAAACTGGAATCATCCTACAAAGTGCCGAACAGAGTTGTTCGGGAGCTTGAAATATTTCATAAGAGCGCTGTGGCGTTTGAAGTCTGCCAACATGTTCATACATACAGCATACAGCACAGTATGTGCTATTAAAGTATGACACACAAACACACCTACATGCCAGCGGCAGCGTGGTTATTTTCAAACCCAGCTTGTGGTCAGGCGTCGGGTATAAGGGGCCTAAACACTGTCCATATACATCACTCGCCTCCTCTCCTCTGCCTTCGTCCTTGTGGACAAAGAAACAGAACAGACAATAGCACATGCATTGATCACCAAGGACGAGTTTCTATCGCTCTCTCTCCCTCAGCCTCTCCCTCTCTCTCTCTCTGTAATTTTCCTTTCATGGCTGTTTTTCCTGCTGTCTCCCGAGACCTTCTCAGTCGACAAGAGAAAGCACAAACTGAACATTAAAACGCCCCGCAGCCCTTTAAACACTTGTCATTTGTCCTTTGTACAAATCATGGTGAGAGTTGCTATAGAGACTGCTCTGTTTTTTTATTTCTATTTTTTCCCCCCACCGATTCTTGTTTCATTAAGTTTGCTGGTGAGACAGAGAAAGAGAGAGAGAGAGAGAGTGAGTGAGAGGAAAACAGACAGCGAGAAAGAAAACCACAGTCAATTATGAGGATGGGGGAATGATCAAAAACGAGCCGTTTAAAAATCCAATTTGCCACGGGGGTGTAAGATGAGAAATGAGTGAAGGACAGTCAGTGTGCTGTGGATCTCTGTGGACGTATTGACCAACATACAGCTTTTTTTTCCTGAGAAAACGCAGATGAAAGGGATTAGCGTTTTCTTGGATGTTTAGTCCAAAGTTTAATCATGACAGATGAATACTCTTTTTCTGTGATTAGGCCGTGAGTATTTTCTTTGCGGCATGTTTTCGCTCTGTTTACGACATGTACTTATCTTTCCCGTGTCATGTCTCTGCGTCCTCTTTCATTGTCTGAGCACATGCACTGTGTATGAACGCCCGCGCGAGAGTGTGTTCATTAGACTCGCAGTACCTGCACCCAGCCATGGGCGTTTAATTCAGCGAGCAGGCAGGGGCATTATCACACACAACCATCACTAATCCCCATGGAATGAAACACCGACACTTTGATGTCTGCCAAAGAATACTGCTGTAGTATTTGGAGGCAAGACCGTGCATCACGTACAAGCCATAATTAACAATCTATAGCTGGACTCCAGCCAGGCAGAGCAGTGGAGGTGCAAGTGGGGTGGGAGAAGAGAGGGAAAGAGGCGAAAGAGAGAAAGACACTGGTGGTAAAGAGCCAGAGGCAGGATGGTACAGCTTGAAAGGATGTGCTATATATGTGTGTGTGTATATAAATGTACATATATGGCGTTGAGGTCAGTGGTGGAATATAACTGAGTAAATTTACTCAAGTAAATATGTAATGTACTTTTAGACAATTTCGAGGTATTCAGCATAATATGTACTTTACTTTTGGTATTTAAGTGCTTTTCTAATGCTAATGTCCTCATGTAAGATTTTGCATGCGGGACTTTTACTTGTAACAGTGTGTTTTTATATGTTAGTATTGTTACTTTTATTTAAGTTAAAGGTCAGAGTGTTCTCCCACCACTGGTTGAGACAAACCATCAGTCCTTACAGATGTGGAAGTGTTTCTCCAGCGATCAATGCCGGACTCACACTGACACACACACACATGCTGTAACGACCGTGTTGTTACCTCAGCAGCACGGAGCTCAAAGAACACAAGACGGTGAAAGTAAGTCCTGGACAGCAAAATGAAGCCGTGCGGCCAGTGGGTAGAACAAAAACTTCTGGACTTTTTGTACTTGACGAGGACGCGGAATGAAAAATTCAGGCCCTCCAACGCCGACTGATGCTGAGAAAAGTCCCTTGAACACACACACACACACACACACACACACACACACAAAGCAAGATTCCTCATGCCACCTACACACATTCTGGTGAGAAAATGATATCACTGCGTGCCAGTGTTCATCATAATACATGTGAGTGTGCGCATGTACACATACACACACACACACACCATAATACATACACCTCCTGTAAGAGGATAAAACACCAAAAAACCAAAGACTTTCATCAAAGCAAGTGAGAGAGGATGTCAGAGATTTTTTCTAAAGATGAAAGCGAGGGATATTCTCTCATTTCGGCTCATCTCTCTCTCTCTCTCTCTTTCAAAATCCTTGAAGTATCATCCATGTTTCTACGACAAAGAGAGAGAGTGTGAGTAAGAGACACACACACACACACGGAGAGAGAGAGAGAGAGAGAAAGAGAGAGAGAGAGAGAGAAAAGGGGGTAAAAGTTATTTACGTCCCACGCTGTGTTATGTGGTCTGTCACTTCTCATTTTCTCCCAGGGCTGTCCAACTGGAAGACTTCAGTCAACTCTCTCCAAGCCTGTATTTGCTGAGGTAATTACAAAGTGACAGCTTCAAATCCTCTGCCACACAGACACACACACAGACACACACACAAATGCAGCCAAATGTGGGTAAATATGGAAGTATTGCTGTGTGGCCTTTCATATTTTAAGCTTAGTTAGGTAAAACCTTAGACAGACGTCTCTCATTCATTCAGTCAGCTGCATAGATGACCTCTGGACGTTCCACACTGCAGTCAGCAAACCTCCAAAAAAGTACTCAGTGATTAATAATCCTGATAATTATATAACATGGGAGGAAAGTATGACGTCGATGAATCAAAATTCATTTTTGTTGGCTATCTGCATTCTCCATAAAACATATGTGGGATGCAAACACACTCGCACACGCCAGCACGTCCACCTCCCATATTCACTTAGAGGTGATTGTGAGAACATCTTTGATCTTTTTTCCCTTTCTTCTTCAAGGAGACGCATTGCCTGTACACATAATCCATGACAGACATAATGTGATTTGGTAGTATCTCTAAATGGCAGGAAAAACCAGCTGACAGAAATTAATAAGTTACTGCAGCAATGCAGGAACTGGAGGAGGAGGGGCTGGGAGGAGATGTTGGAGGTGGTGGGCTAACCTGGCAGCAACACACACAGATCATCAAATTATCTTTTGAGGCATATCGTCATGGTAAAAGTCGCACGCATGCGGAGCCCAACCTGCCGTATCTGCAGCTGCACACGTCGCTGGTCTGTCGTCTCCAGTTTGGATCATTACTCAAAAAAAAGGGGATAGTGGAAGTCACAGGCTCGATGCTGAAAACAAGCTGAGACCTGTGTGGACCTCTGTGCTTCGTTTCTGTTGGTTCAGTCCAGATCTACACTAAGAGGGCGTCCGGAAGACACTTTGATGTCTGTAGGAGGCCTTGTGATCGAACAGGGATGTTCACTTCTGTTTGGATGCTGTGTGTCGCCCATAAGCTCTCAGGCTACTGTTTGGAAATGGAGCAAAAAGGCTGCCATTGCTTGTTTGTACACAGAAAGGTGACAGAAACGTAAAGGATGAAATGTGTGATGGTGAGAAAACAGTCATTCCTGCCCACTCCTGCTCACCTGGTCAATTTCCACATGTAGTTAATTTTCTCATCTTATTGTTAATATGGGGAAGAACATAGACCACGCACTCCAGGTTGTGGTGGTGTGTGTATGTGTGTGTGTGGGGGGGAGGAGGGTGGGTGTCTAACACACTGCTCAACAACGAACACTGTTTAACTCATATGTCAGTGTCACTGACATGCTGACATGTCAATAATAGATTTACTCGTGAAAATTAAGTAAATTCGGAAAGAAGAGCCAAACCTGTCCACCTGAACAAGCTTGGATGAAACTGGTTCCAGTCAAACTAAAGCTAAAAGCTGTGTGCAGTCACAATTTTAAGTTTTAAGCATCATTCGTGGTTCCAGGTGATGAGCAGAGAACAGCTTACAAGGCTGCCTTGATCTCATATTATATTTTTCAGTTGGATGGTAGACAGTGTCATTTCTTTGTCCATCCGGATGGGTTGGGTTTACCATCAGTCATGCTCTTGTGGCTCTGCCCACCCCTACATTGTTTTCCCTGCGTAGGCTAACTTCGTTTCCTGGCAACCGTGGTAAACAGCTGCACTTTGATGGGGAAAGCATTGCGTAAATGGGCCGAGAATCAGAACAACGGTAAACAAGTGTGAAAGCAGAGCAGTGTGGGAGGGAGGACGGTTGTGTGTGTGTCATGTGTGGGCACATTTGCATTCATGCACACTTTATCTACATGTATATGCATGTAGGTAAGCCCTTGTGTGTGTTAGATGAATGCATACGGCACATCTGGATTTGATTTGCAGTCTGACGTGTGTACATGATACATAACAAATAAGCTAATGATACACCAAACTTTATCTACCCATAGAAAACAAAGTGCCACAGATAAAGAAAAGCATTTTCAATGTGGCAGTGTTGTCCATGTCCAGTTGGGAGAAGTGGGCCAGATGTGCCCAGATGAGGCTGTTGGCTTGGATATGTGTGTGAGATCATGAAGAGCATGAAAGAGAGACAAACAGACAGAGAGAGGGATGGAAAGCTGAAAAAGAGTGTGAAGGAAGGAGGTATGTCATGCTCGCCAAACCACTCAGCAAGACCCTGATTTATTTGGCAACTGCAGGATGGTGGTCTGAGTACAAGAGGCCACCTACACCAGTGTCTGACCTCTGACCCACTTCAGTTTCTGAAATGAACTCAGCTGTCCTTGCTAATCTACGCTGAGACAGGAGGGATGAGCTGTTACTGGGAAAAACACACATACAGAATAATGTAAAACACACGTAAAGGTATGTGTACGTGTACCCCTCTACTCACACATATGAATGCAACACATGGACTTGGATAGACAGTGTGGGCAGACAACAGACCAGCCGTTATCAGATTTTGACTGAAATGTTGCAAACCTCTGACTGGTACACAGAAGTGAAATGCAGCATCACCGTCTCCTCTAAACTTGAAAATAATGTGTTCGCATAGGATCCCATTTTTATTAGTAAAACATTGTTCCTGTTCATGGTCAGGTCTGCGAATTATTCAGAGAAGAAAAGTCGCAAGGGGGATTTTTTTAAAAGTACATTTTATATGCCCACACTTGAAAAGAACTGCATTCATCTCCTTATTTTAATGAGGTGAAGGCAGAAATCTCAAAGTCGGACATCTCAAAACCTGGACCAATAAAACCAACCATCTACATGGACAGATACAGCTGGAGATGTGTGAGGAAATATGTACAAAATGATCATTTGGGTGAAATGACCTTTTTATGTGTTTCAGGCCCTGTCCTCCTACTTTTATCCCCGTTCCCTAATTCTCCCTTTTCCCCATACAGATGGTTTGGGGCTGTGACCTTGGACACACACACACACTCATATGCACACACTCACGTCCATCTGCTTGCGCTTAGACTGGCGTAACTCTGTCTCACTCTTTCCCTCTCTCTCCCCAGTTCTCATCTCTTCCTCCTTTTGTCGTCCCTATTGTTGTTTCCATGCCTTTGAAACTTAAAAATATCCCACCCCGATTGTGTTCTGTACATTTTGTTACCATGGTGATTGCCATGTAGAGCAAGCAAAATGAGTGTGTGTGTGTGCACGTGTGTATGCATGTATAATGTGTGTTCATGTGCCAGTAGCAGCGCTATCAGCCAAGCACAGAGTCTAAAGCTATTTTCTAAGGAAACAACAATAAAAAGAGAAACACCCACCATCCCCTTTCTTTGGTTTTTCACCCCCCACCCCCTTTTTTTTTTTCTTCTCATCTTTCTCATTCTCCATCTTTTTTTTTCTGGCCCTCTTCACTCTTGTTCATGCCTTTCTGCATCCACTGCCCCGTTCCTCTCTCTCTCTCTCTCTTGCCCCTCCATCTTTCAGCCCCTCCTCCTCTGCACCAGTCTTCAAACTGCCTCCATCGCCCTCCTGCACCCCATGGCAACAGCCAAGACAGGCAGAGAGGAGGAGAAAGGCTGAGATTGACATGCAGCATCTCAGAAGATCTTGTGCGCTGTATGTGGGAGTGATACTGAGCGACTGGCCGGCCTCATCTGGCCTGCATGCTACAGCCCACTGATGATACAACGTCACAAGATCAATGTGCTGGCTTATTCTTCATCACCACCACCGGCCTGAGACACCAACACAGACCACTATGTGGAAACAGTTTTAATGAGGGGTACCCCACTGCATGTGTGTCTGTGTGTGTTGCCGTCATTTTTTGGTCTTTTCATGTGTGTTTGTTTGTGTGCTGGTGTGTCTGTGATGAATGGGGATTCATATTTTATTTTTTGAGGACGTCTCTTCTTGAAACATGTGTTATTATTTGGCGGTGCCTTTGCACACATGCCTCAGTAAATGAGGACGCACATTCAGTGATGGATAGACATTTCAGTTTGTATGTATTCATGTGTGTCATCAAATTAAATTCCTATTATTTGCCACACGATGTTCCCTCCTGTTTTGTGTACATGTAATCATCCACATGTGCAGTTTTGTGTGTGTTTGTGTATGTTTAAAGCCATGGAAGGGTTCATTCCCCCTGATCAAGGGAGCGATACGCTCTTTTAATCCAGGGGTGGTCCCCATGTGCATCCACCACCCCTGCCTGATCAAGGGCACAGCAGCAAAGGAGGCGCAGCCAGAGAGGCCTGGTGGGTCTGTTCATCTGACTGAGTCAGCTTGTAGAAAAATGAATCTCAGCAGCCTATTACACTGCAGGGATTACCGAAACCACAGAATGCTATTGATTGATACATTTCTTCCTGGTTTCAGTCTGTTAGGTGATAATATACACCCTCGGGGAGTTATTTGAGACACATAACAAAGTGCTGAAACAGATAGTTAGAGAGAGGCAGCTGCCAAAATACAGGATATGATGTTACCGGTGGAATGCCTTCATAGACACCTGGCTTCGGTGCTAAAGAGTAATTCAGCTGTATTATACTGTCATTAGGATATTATGCCCCCAAAAGTAAATAGATAAGTATATCAGTATATTGGTGAAGCAATATGTATCCATGGCACTGTTTGAAATACTGGGAACTTCTTCGTGGGGGTCGTCTGTGTTTCCGTTTTAGACCATAAATGGACGTATCCTCAAAGACTGAAAAGTGAAGCCAATGCAAAAGTGCCAACACTTTTTTCATTGCCAGCAGAAGGCGACTCCACTGGTTGCCAAAAGTCCAAGATGGCGACGCTCAAAATGCCAAAACAATAGTCCACAAACCCACTGGGTGAGGTGACTACATCCACTTCTATCATACAATCTAAATTCAAGATTCAAGAATTTGTTGTCAATTCATAACCATTACATCACATAATCATTGTTAATGAAATTCTTATGACTCGCTAGCTAGTTGCTGACTTTGTCTGTCTATGGTTTGATGTTGGGCAGGTAACATAAAGTGGATTTATCTGGGTTTTTCACTGGAAACAAGGTTGACTGTGAAATTGCAAGTCATAAAACCAAAACTATGAGTTCAAAGATACTAAAATGCCTCATAAAACTGAGGGGAACTGTAGGCTCATGAGTGACGCCTTTCATAGTCGCTATGTGAACACAAAATATTGATTAGTGCAGCTTTAAGATGGCGGATATGGTGAAAAAAAAACTGCGGCTGTACCTTTCTGTGTAAAAAAAGAGAGAAAAGCGACTGTAGAGGGGAAAGGGGTGACGATGTGGCTCTGTGTTGTTGTTCCCGTCTTGCCAGTCACATTTAAGACAGTGGATGGTGTGTGTATTCCGATAAGCTTCTTCCAGGGAGTCCTGTGTTTCCTTGGTTGGTAATTACCTCTCCTGGAGACTGACCAGGGCAAGAAATAAATCTAGACATGTGTGGACTGGATAATGGAAGATCTAGAGGGATGGTGGCTTTAGCTCGTGGGAAAGGTGGAACACACACATGCACACTCACACAAACCTGCACTCACACACACACACACACACACACACACACACACACACAGAAACACTAGTCCTCAATGTACCTATCCACAAGCAGGATTTGTGTCAGGAGCTTTCTCCTTAGCTGAGTGATAAACTCCTGCTAGGCAGTCCTGCAGCCAAATAAAGTCTCCAGTCTGTGTATGTGTCTACAGCAGATGCAATGTATCTTCATTCTCTGCTTCTCTAATACTTGCAGCACTGCGCAGCTATTGGACTACTGGGTCTGATCACTTCTGATACTGCCTCTCTCCCCTCCACCTTCCCAATCCCTTCAAACAAACTTGTTTTAATGAAAATACATACCTGAGTTTGGCGGATTTAGAGGATTTTCCTCCCACTCTCATCTCTTCTTCTCTGTCCAGGATTGTTTAGGGGGGAGAAAAGTGCTGAAGCTACAGCTGGAGCAGCGGTGGCAGCAGCCCATTTTAAGAAGTGCTGACGCCAGAGTGCTGAGCATTTCTGTGTGCATTCAAGGAATGAGGAATGCATCTCCAACTGGCTTAGAGAGGGGCAGACAGAGGGGTGAAGGCAGGGAGTGGAGAGGTAGGTGGATATTATGAGGGAGAGACAGAGAAATGAAGAAATTAAATGTTATATATGGTAGCAGAGACAAGGAACGAAGCACAAGAGGAGTGAAAGATGGAAAGGAGACTTCATGTCATGCTTTGTGTTTCACCTTCACCAGCTCTGCCCTGGTAAACAGTGGAGGACCTCCCTGTTGTCAGTACCTGGATAACAGCAGACTATTGAATACTATTTCTGATCACTGGTGTTGAGCACAGCATAAACCTGTTTTATATGTTCTGCTTAATATGGATTCAAAGCTGCGATTATTGCAAGCCTGTAGGATGGCAGGTCATATTTCTCATCATGAATTATAGGTTGTTCTATAAAGCCCAAGAAAGAAAAAACACTGTGAATCCTGATTTTGTTTTGGAAAGCTCTGCAGAAAGAAAGATTTGTGAAGACTGAAATTCACATTTGTTGGGTTATGCACATCATACAGAATATATCACGATTATTTGAAAGGGTGTAAAGGGTGACATGTGGTGATAAAGTAGTGGGGGCTGGATCAACCCACAGACATTCCCATTCCACAATAATCCTCAGCAGATGATGCCTGACACACACATGTGCTCCATGAGGACAGTGGCTTTGATGCAAACCATTGCGGCCACACATCCACCATCATTATTTCCTGCGCGCTGATTTACCGTACATGCATCTGTGATGTATTTATAATTACTGATAACATGGTCTGTGACTGAACCATTCCTAAATACACCTTAAAACCCTGTGAATGCACCTAGTGGGTATTTTGATTTAAAGTCAAAGCAGAAAAATAAAATGTCACATCGTAAGCCAACTGGCAACGATGTGCTTTCTAGTCAGTTAGTGTGAGGAGTGACAGCAGCTACGGAAACAGCAACGTGTCAGGCCAAACCACAGCTCTCTCCTTCACACGGCTTCTACAGAAAGTCCCTCACCCTCTACAAACTCCCCAGCATCCCTCTATCCATCCTTCTGTGCACGCATCGGCACTTGCCAAATCGTCAAAACCTCATCTGCAGGTTTTTTGCGCGTTTTGAGCAGCGGTGGGATCCTTTTCCGAGGCTCATCGAGGTAAGCCTGACAGGCCAGAGGTCTGTCAGCACCCACTGGCATGAGGATAAGACAGAGGGAGCCGTCACTGATAAGACTGGTCGCACTAATTGGAAGCAAAAGGTTCATACGAAGGGGAATACTGTGGAATCATCAATACAAATCACCATGCAATGACACGTGTGCAGAAAAACACGAACAGCTGCAGTGAAAAATGGGAAAACGAATACACTTAACACAAATGAAGAGCAACATGCTTAAAAGAGACAGTTACAGTATACACTTCATCCAAATAAACAACAACAACAAAAAAATACACAACACAAACTCGAGTCTTATGGGGTTGGGGTGATGGGACACATGGGAAAGGAGAGGACGCTGAACATCACTTGGTGTCTCTCACTGTTGACTGCGGTCCATGGTGTCTTGCTCAGAGAGGGAAGAGTCCTCCACTTCTCCAGCTGTCCCCTGTCATCCTTCAGCATCCTTGACTCTCCACTTCAGGCAGCTCTCGGCCCCATGGGAGCCCTGGGCACTGCCAGCTGAGCCGCCGTCGACAGCTCTTTCCCATGGCTGGCCGCAGACGCCACGCTTTGTACCCTGGAACAGACGGGAAGAACACATCACCCCTGAAGATAAGCATGGGAACATTTCATCATAGGGAGCACAGGTGACATTGGTGGTCGAAGACAGGTAGGTATATTCTATTATTCACAGCCCAGCAAGGGCGTCAGATCTCCCCGGCGATCGCTACAGAGGCCGGTGTCAGAGGTGACATCAAAAAGACAAGGGCTCAGTGACAGCCGCCGACTACGCCACTGTCGAGGTAATTCCCATGTGCCCTGGCAAGGGTCCCGACTCTGGAGGCACCGGAGGGATCAGGAAAGGTCACCTGGCAACACAGGTCAAAGCTTTGATCCAATCAGAGGAAACTCCAGCAGGTAAAGGCTTTTATGAGTGAGGGATAGAGGGAAATGGTTGGCTGTCATTTTATATTTCAGAGGCAAAACATGGAGCCAAAGGGAGGCAGGCAGCAGCCCCATCATTATTTAATACACAGCTCGCTTTAGATGCTTCTCCACTAAAACACAGGGTAGAAACAAAAAAGGACCCATGATAACCGTTATTATTAAACTGCATATTTTATGAGGCCCCTCCCGATTAGAAAGTCAATTGCCGGTTATGTATTCACGCAGGCAGTGAAAAGGCACTGAGAGAGTGACCCTCAAGCTTGACCTCACATGCTTTGAACTTTTTCTCCTTAGCCCCCCTCCTGTCTCTCTCTTTCTCCCTCTCTTTCTGCCTGCACTTGGTCCCCGGGAATGAATGCTTTGATTTGGGCCATCCAGCTGCATAAGTAAACCACATTACATTTTAGGAATGTAAATAGCAGAAAGTGCTTTTGTGAAAAATTCATTGGATGCTCCCGGCTGGACCACATAATTATTTAGAGAGCATATTTAAATACCTCTTACGATTATGGAGGAATGCACGCAATTTCCCTTTCAATGTCCCAACCGGTCATTTGGTCTGGAGATAGGGAGGTCACAGAGCCAGAGTGGGAAACTATAGAAATGCTGTATGCCATGGCAGTGACCCGCGGGAGGGATGGTGAGGCTGAGGTGATCTGTTCAAGGGCTCCAACTGCTCTCTGGACCCCGGACAGCGTCTATTACTGGAGTATCATATACATCCACAGAGTATTGGGTGTGAGTGCTGCAGGCGGATGCAGCTGCAACATGCTGTGATATCGCTGCTATTGAATACCATTCATTGGGGTTTTAAGACACGGTGTGTCAGGACTGTCACCAGAATGCAGCATCATCCCCATCAATGACTAAACAGACACATTAAGCTGGAAAATATATGTAGGTTTGTGTATGTGTGTGTGTGTGTGTGTGTGTATATATACATATATTATATGTATATATATATACATTTTTTTTTCTTCTCACAAAGATCAAATGTATACTTTACACTGCACACCACATCTGCCATGTGGAGGAACATGGCTGAGCTCAGAGAGGCTGCCATCACTCATCGCTTCCTCCTCGCCACAAACTTCACACAGACAGGGCTGACTTCCTGTCTGTCTGGAAGATTGTCTGTCTCGGGGGGAAGGGGACATGTCACTGCAATGACAGGACTGCTCTTGGTGTGTGTGTGTGTGTGTGAGTGGGTGGGTGTGTGGGTGTGAGTGTGTGCATGCATCTCTATCCAGCAACATATAGAATGATGCTGCTTTGCCAAAACAAATCACTTTCAAATATCAAGCCAGATCTCCTTCCTGTCCTTCTCATGTCCTCTACCATATATTCTGTTGTTATGAAGACAAACAAAGGTACAGACTCTGAATCCTCCCCCAATGATCAAATACAACAACTCTGACAACCAAACATCCCCTCAGCCAACACACAACATCCCCAAAGGTAGGCTGATGTGATATGAGTGAATATGTGGATAGCTGTGATCTCTTTCTCTGTCAAACATCAGTGTCTTCTCTCAAGACAAGAGATTGGTGACAAGACACAAAAACACACTCAAACAATAAACGGTGTTATTGAGGAGGTGATTGAGGAATAATAATTAATGATGAACATACAGCAGGACAAAGATCCCCTCCAAAGACCAGCCTGCTGTCCCCCAAGGGACAGAATAGGGCTTCAATTAACTGACAGGCGGGCGTATTAGAATTTCTATCATGGGCCTTGGTGGGCTAGTGAGATGCAGGACTACAATGCTTTGAAAACCAGTGTGGTTTCCCCATCAAACACGTCCTCTAGGTCCTTTGATCTGCTGGGTGGTATGTGTCCTTGGAGATACGTGTCTACTTCCTCAAAGCTCTTTGTTGCCGGCACCTCATTTTCCTGCACTGAGTTTTAGTTCTACAGCAACAGCAGGCTCAGCTGCATTCATTCTCAGACAACAGAAACAGCACATCCACATCATGTGACACCGGGTGATTTTAAACCTGCATGATGAATACAACAATGTGTGTGTGTGTGTGTGTGTGT
>JBAJHX010000051.1:3796518-3814681 GCA_037176925.1 Amniataba percoides
CATCCACATCATGTGACACCGGGTGATTTTAAACCTGCATGATGAATACAACAATGTGTGTGTGTGTGTGTGTGTGTTTGCACACTGTGAGAGCATGCAGCTCATGAATACAGGTGACCATCTCAGGACTCAGATGCAGTAGCTACTTGTATGTGCTTTTGACTATGCACATAACAGCAAAATCTCTTTTGAATGAGCCACATTCAGATAAAAATCCAGTTTGCAACATTTCCTGACCACAAAGCCAGTCCTCTAGATTTGCTAATACCACTTTCTTAGCCCGGTTCCAGACCCCTGAATTGCCAAGCACACTTCTGATCTGTTTTGCAGTTCATAAAGCTCTTGAGTTGTGCAAAATGAAGATTTTTCAGCCTCGAGTTGAAACAGCCGACCCTTCAGAGCTCTGAATGTGGGATTGAGAATGATGATGTCCTCTTTCTTCTTAGCTAGCTAGATGTCAATTTACATCCATGTAAACCACCGAAAGAAAATAATACAACAAAAATTGCAACAAAAGTTACATGCTTACAGTCCTGATGCTCTAAAAATATCCAGTGTTGTGAATGAGTGCTCCTGGCAAGTCCACTGGACAAATATGCCATTCACTACTGGTTAATTAAGGCAACAAAACAAAATAACAGCTTTATGGAAGTGGAAGTACAAATAATAACTGCAATGATGTACTGTATGGATAGCATAGCTATTTCAGGTTTTAAGACCAAAGTTCACCTAAACTGACCCCAAATATATCACCATCCATCCCATCCGTCCTGTGGTATCCCAGCACTAACAAGAGACGAAATTATGTAATCCCGCTCTACTTTGATAAAAAATCTGAAGAATGCAAAAAATTAGGAGAAGATGATAACATATTGCACATTGTGACATCCCAGTGTAATCAGCCAGACAGGCACGCTTCACAGACGGTGTTTTATTCTGCAACTCATACAGGCGTGCTTATTTGATGTAAAATCAATTTGAACCTGCGACAATCAACTGTATCCAAACTGTCAACAAGTATCCAAAGTGATGGCTTGTGGGGCAAAAGCCAAGTGGCCACCTCGCCTCTGCCAAAAACATCCCACCGCATGATCACTGACGTCAGCAGGCGTTCTCACCAGCCGGCTCTCCCTTGAACTGCTGGGTCAGTTTCCTGTAAGGCCCTGACACAATATGCATGAATGCTCCATCTCGCAGCGCTGCCTCCCTGTGAAGTGGTGTTCAGGTTACATTCCTCCCAGCTAAAGCCCATGGCCCTCCCCAGTCACAGCAGATCTGTAAACTGTTTACACTTCACTTCCCACACCTGGAAGAGGGCCAAGGCAAACCTGGAACGAGGCCCACAAGAAGGAACCAACAGATAGGCCCTTAGATTTCAGCAGGAGAGCAGTGATTGTGTCTTGGGCTGGAGTGGAGTATTGACTCACCACCAACACCAACAACACCACCCTACTCTTTTTTTCCCTCCTTAAGGGAGAGTAGAAGAGGAAATCTGAGCTGGAAACAAATCCATGTGTTCAACAGTCTGCTGGCCACAAAACTAAGACACAGTGTGTTCTCATCACATAAATATCTCCTCACGTTAAGTATTTTCATAAACTCTTTTTCTGATGTACAGTGACCAAACTCAGGTTAGATATGGAGGCCTTATTCATGCTACTTACTTACTTACTTACTTTTTTAATCGTTTTGATATTATGAAATAGAAAATATGCACAAAATTGTACATGGTTACAACCCTTTTGCTTTCCTTTCTGAAAGTGATTAGCGATCCCTTGAAATCACAGCTGTAAATCCGCCACTGATGCTCCATCATACGTCACCGCTTGAGTGCCAGTCGGCGTATTGTAGCTAACTTGCGCTTAAGCCACACACCCTTTCTGCCATGTCAGTTTTCATGCACACTGCACCTCATGTAAATGCAAGTCCAATCCCTGACATATTCTGCAAGTGTGATGTAAGTCTAAGACAGAAAGAAATCCTCTGTCCCCCTGGTGCTCACAGTGAAGCTCTTAGAACGAGGAAAACAGGCAACTGAAAGAATGAGGGAGGACCCGCGTGTGTGCTTTATGATTAAAAAAAAAAAAAAATACAAAAACTGAATCACTTAGTGGGTCAGGGGACTTCAGAGAGTAGGACACAGATATCCAGATAGGCACTCCAGGCAACCATTTTAACAGAAACTATATTATGGAAAGATAATATGTAAAAGTGTGCCATGTGATTAGGAACCATTACATTTGATGTCTATGTTTACAACTGACGTCATGAGAGAAAGCCACATCCGCTGAATATAATGGGGGGGAATTAGAGAGACCTACATTTTGTCTTATACTGTACAATAAAGCCTTCATGGAGAGAGAGACGGGCTTGTTTTCTATAATGTCGACCATAAAACATATAGTAGCCCTTTACCAGGCAGCAAGAGGAGGAGTTACATCCAAATGTAGTGGACTCTCTCAAAACCGTTCTACTTAATACAGCAAAAATGGAAAAAATATGTCAACCAGATTTACAGTACAAGCCTGACCCAGCCTATTAATTGCCCCTGTGTCCAATTTGCTGTCTTCTTTGTCAGTGGCAGTGGCAAAGAAAGGCATTTTCTATGGCTGGAATTAGAAGAGGATGAGAGGGGGAGACATAGAGACAGAGAGCAAGAGAGACAGGGAGTAAACCCATAGCCCCAAACTAGCATGTCCTGCAGTGACATGTATATTGAATACCAATCAGAGGCATGGGGCTTGCCAGCCCCAGCGCAGCTCTCATTTCCAATGCACACACTGTAGCTCAATCAGTTGGGCCCTCGCGGATAAAAAGGGATCGCTTGCTTGGCTCTCTGAATATTAGCTAATGCCACATTTGCAAGTCTTCAAGAGCAAAGAGTGGAGTGGGTGAGTGGGGGGCAAAGAGAGAGATGAGGGAGATATGGAGGGATAGAGAAACAGAGGGGTGCGAGAAGGCAAAGATAAAGATAGAAATAGAGTGAAAGCAAGAGAGGGGAAAAAATGTGTTCTGTTTGGGACTGTAGAAAAAAAGAGATTATTTCTTGCAATAAAAAAAGCTGTGAATGGCTTTGTAGTGCACAAGTGATGGAAGTGATGCCTGGATGGGGATTATGCTCTTTTCATCATAAAGCCCCATCTGGTATACTAGGAAGACCACGTCTGTCCAGGCCTCTCGCCCTTTAAAGTGCCGGCTTGGGTTACACATCAATCCAGTCCAATTGCAGCTGTGCCGGGAAAATAAGGCAGACTAGTTCTGCACATACAGGGCGACACACACGCTAACATGCACACATACACACAAGGAAATGCTCATCAATTACAAAAATGTGTGTACACATGCAAAATGGACAGATGGATGAACAGGGAGGCAGACTGAAAAAAAGACAGACAGAGAGCTCATATAAATACACACACATACATACACACACACATATCCACCCTTGCCCCCATACGCAAAGTCCCACAGAAACAATGGTAAAACACAAAAAGGACAGCTCTGTTTTTGAAGCATGCCTATTTCTAACTTGAAAGAGCCAACCATAATTAAAACCAATGGGCAGCAATGCGAGATAAATGAATAGCAGAGTGTTCACCAGACCCCTCCTCATCTTTTAACTAAACCACTGGTCCGGTGTCTGACAGATGTTCCAGCTCTATTTGATGTGAGCATGTGCATGTGTCTGTCTGTGTGTGTATGTGCAAGTATTCCTATGAGTATGTGTGTCTGCACTGACTGGCAGGACATTATCATTTGTCATTTCCCTCTATTCTTTCTTTGGAGATCCATCATGGCCGCTTACATACATAAAACCATCATGGGCTCAGATTTTTATAAGAACCAGATTTGCTTTTACTACAGCGGCTGCATGTGCAACACATACAGTCACATGATAGAGTCCAATAAGATATTCTCTTCTACATTTCGGCACTGGTGACGTTATGGTACCTACTGTAGAGCTGCTGTAGAGTTACTGTATCTACTATCGAGGGAGCTAATTAAAATGCATACATATACATACGCTATGTTTTTTTTTATCATCTGAACATTTGCCAACACATCGTGAACTACGCTGCACGTACCAATGAGCCTGCTGCTGGTGCGTAAGACCGTACATGTGTTTTGAATCCATGAATTGGGAATCATTAAATATTCACTCACCAAGACCGCAAAGAACAAGAAAAATAAATTAGATTCTTTTACAGCCGCAAATAAAAGAAGAGAGCTGAAAACTAAAGAAAATCATTAAAATGGTCTCACAGCTTAATATGAGACAATACAGACGATGGCCTTAACTCACACTACACCAGAAAATTCCCTTTTTTGCATACTAATTCTTTAAAGGAGATGGAATTTGACTGATGGGTCACATTCCTCCTGCAGATGTACAATTGTGCTTTTTAAAAGAGACATCTGCCTTTCAGCCACAAATGATATTAGATGTCACACATTAACTTGAAGGACGTGATTCAGTTTCTAGCTATGCGAGACCTTTAATTCTCCTGTCTAAATTGGACTGGGGAGGGTAGTTGTTCTTCTTTCGACCGTGTCATCCTCACATTGGGCCTCATAACTGGAAGAAAGGCCCATCACCGTTATCTCATGATCTGCCTATTCCTAGCCGTTCCTAGACCAATAGGATATGAACAAAGGGGATAATATTACAACTGGATAAAGATAAATGGAACTCAATTTCACTGGAATTAAAACAAGCTTTTGATTCATTTGAAAAAGGGAACGATAACAATGAATTCAATTTGATTTGTTTGGCATTAAAGGTAGTTTGAGTTCCCCTTTGACCATTCTGGATGAAGAAATTAGTGCAGCTCTTCTTTCATTGCCTTCGAAATAATGAACAATGGAGTCGGAGAAACAGGGAGAGATTGAGATAGGGAGGGGGGAACGTTATGACTCTATTGAAAATTGTTCTGTTAACAAATTGGTGGGTCTCAGCTGTTTTCCGAGACTTCAGCCTCCAGGTGCATTTGTCTGCCTGTTTGTCTGCCTCTCGCTTCATTGTAGTGTTTCATTCAGTGCCGGACTTTCAGTTGTATCCGGACAGCCCAAATGACAACGCTGCCGGCAAGAGAGAGGTAGTTGATGGGAGAGAAGTGAATAAAAGGAGCCCAAATCACCACTCCCCGCCTCCTCCCCTCTCCCCTCCTCCCCTGTCAGCCAGACTGGACAGCCCCGGGGAGATCAAACCTGTTTGTAATCCCGCTCTTCCTCTTCATGTCTGTGTGTTTACAACCTGACCACATTGCTGCTGTACACTCTCTCACAGCTCTGTCTGTGGTCCACGTCTCCCTCTATTAAATCAGATGTAGCAAGGTGAAGTAGAAATGGGATGCATTCATTGTCCTTGGCTGACAGCTTCTCACAGAGACAGTTGCACAGTGCTAGTTTTTCTGCACTGCACTGACAAGTGACGGGCAATTAATTTGCACCAACCACTCCCCCCATCTTCATATGGTCGTAACAGACATTTGCAGCCTGGGGTCTGCTACATAACTGTCATCAGATGGTTTGTTCTACTTCTGGTTCCTTCTTGGGAGGAATGCAGGCTGACTGTTAGGAATGACATTTTCCTCTGGAGCAGTTTGGGGGCCTTGTTTCTTTTGCGTCCATGCTCGGGTTCTTTTCAAATGCAGTAATTTGCGGAAGGGGACCCCAGCCATAGATCACAGGATCTGGATCTGTGGGGTTGGTGGGCAGGGGGGACGGCCTTTGGGGCGCAGCCCTGGAACTTCTTCAATGAAAACCGCATGGCTTTTAATGGGCAACCTCTGGGTGGTCCAATCAACCTCAGGATGACATTTGGTGACACATGCGTCTCTGGCAATTGATTTCAACCCCTGAAACATCAGCTTATTATCCCTCTTCCTTACAGTGTTTCGAATTATGATTTATCTGGATGACAGCATGATGACATGATGACATAAATGGATTCCATGCAGGTTGTGTGAGGTTTCCCAAGGGCCATCTTCATCTTTGGAGGAAAGGACTTGTTAAGATAATAACAGGAACATAATAAACATGAAAGACATTTGTAGGAAGGTAGAAATAATCCTGCATGTGAACATGTCTTTAATTCTTTCCTTACATCACATTATTCATGTTTAAACTACTCCATTCACAGTGAACACAATGCTCTTCATCTTCCTGAGCCTCAAGGTCAGAAAGTAAACAGGACGGTGCAGAGCTCACCACATCTGACCCCAGTCACCAAAATGTTACTAATCTGCATCACAAGAACAGCAATCATCTCACTTCAGCGGTTTTCCTGCTACAAACTCTCTCACCCTGCAACAATCTGACATCACTGTCCGCAGACTCTCAAGAACATTTGTGGTGTGTAGTTTCAAAGCAATGGGAAAACCCCTTCCTTCCAACTTGGAAGTGACCGTGAATAAGCAACTTTTTGCTGGGTTTGCTGGTTTCACATGTAAATGGTGTCTTGAGCACAATGACATCCACACACATCAGAGATCTTTACTACATGAAGTGAGGCAAGTGAGGAAAATGTTGTGTATGATGGAACATGTTTATGTTGTAATATCTGTATGTAATATATAATGCAGTTATAAAAAAATGTAGAACTCATATAAAGTCCATTAAAATAATAAAAGCAGCACTGTCAAAATCTCTCCAAGAAGTCCAGGAAATGGCAAAACACTATTAAGATTACTATCAGCAGTTGATTCTGTTGTTTCTATCTTTGCTGCCATTAGCTTGGATTGTAGTAGATTTGTGTTTGCATTAAGGTTAAACAAGTAAAGCATGTTTTCCCTGTGCCCTGGGCAGTACTGATTGCTATCATAAATGACACAATAGTCTAGAAATCAGCTTGAAGTGATGAGCTGCTTTTGGCATCTTGCTTAAATCCAGTTTCCCAAGCTGAAACATAAAGTATCTGCTCAGGCCAAACTGCTTCAATATCTCATACCCAACAGACTTACCATCCCTCAAATAGAATTCTTTCATATGAGGTGAGCACATGTTCACTTAGTTGTTTTGGTAAAAATGCTGAGTTGATGGAAAAAGTGACAAATGTCTGTTTCTGTATAAGCTTGGTATTACTGTGACTAGAATTACTTTTTTGACTCTACTCTGAATTCACTGTTTTATCTCCAGGACAGAATTAGAAATTAAGATTTTTGCAACTTTATGCTGAAAACAGAAATTATTGACTATTTCCAAGTAATATACCCTGATATTTTTCTATAAAATACTTCTAAACTGTTTAGTTTCATGCTTGATCCCATTGTTAGTGGGTGAAACATCCATAAACAACACAATATCTAACACTGCATAAAGCATGTATGGAGTTGTCCTCCCAGTAAGAAATATAGTTTTACATAATAAAATGGAACTGCTTTTTAAAATAACATAAACTAGTGGTTCACCAGTCTTTTTGTTAAAAGCAGTGAACCCAAAGCCGCTGCTGTGCTCATCATCTCATTGTGGTGCTGTCATTTGAAAATATGTCTAACGAAAGTGAGCATTTCAAAAAGATAAACATGCTGATATCAAGCCAGGAGCTAATAAAAGTGGTTTTGCTATGCTGACAACTTACATTTGATTCTTAAGTTTGAAGAGTCAAATACAACCACTATTGGGGGTCAGTCTGCCAAATGGCGTCCCACAGAGACCCCCTGATAAAGGGACTGGAGCTGAGCGAGGGAGGGGTAAGAATAGGGTAGAAGAGGTCTGGTGCTCAAACTAACTGCTAAACGATATAAATGCAAATTATAACCATCTCTTGAACAGGCTACTATTTGAAAACAAATAGAATATTAATTGCAGACAGCTACACTTGGATAGGTCGAAATAATAAGCTTAAGAGGACGATGACCATAATGGCTACCTGCAGTGCTTGGAAAAAACCCAGAGTGCGCCCCCACCAAGCCCTCCATCTTTCATAGAGCTACAAACAGCTTCGGTTTCTCCTTTGGTCAGCCGGCAGCAAAATGAAAAGAAAAAACCTCCCACGGGTGTGAAATAAAAGGCCTGAACAAACTAACACCAGGAGAGTTTTTCGTTCACTTTGCTACCTGCAGTTTCTGCATATTAGCCTCTTCTGCTCCTAGTCCACATCCCGCAGTGAAATGAATACAAAATTAGCTATTAGTTAATGCTACATGACATTTACCCTCTTTTCACATAATTTCTTTTGCTTTTTGTTGTGGTTCTTGCAGCTGTTTCCCATTTGTGTAAAACCACCTGCAGGAGTGATTTGCCAAATTTGGCAAAGTGCACCTGAAGCGGTCCGACAGCTACAACCAACATCCCAAAACACCGTATGAGCCACATTAATGGCAATGTTCAATAACTGCATACTGCAGAGAAATTAAATAAAGCATTAATACTTTGTATTGATAGCAGCGAAGAATCGCGGCTCTAACTGCATCAGACATGATGGAGACCCCCTACCTGGCAGCCCCCGTATCCACGACCCCCGCTGTTTGTGTATTGTCGAACCATGGCAGCCCATTGACAGCCTCCCCCGGATTGCCAATTTCCCGTTGGTGGTCCAGGGTTTCGCCTGTCCTTTCTCAGCATTGTGCAACTGGAATAGGTGCGTCCTCCCCTGTTCACGCTGCAGTTGTAGTTCCACGATCTGATTGGACGGCGCTAAGCGAGACTTCATCAGGAGAACATCCCTGTCGTCATGACAACTTGCCAATATCCCAACAGGGGTGTGTTTGTGGGAGGGCGGGGTGTCGGGGCATGGTTGCTTTCTTGCCTCCGACTGGAACACGACAACGATACATTTTACATCATCATTACCTCACTGCTCGCTTCCCCCTTGTAAGTCCTAGCGGGCTAAGCTAAGCTGTCTAGTTTGCGATCTCGGAGAATGTATGGGCCACTCTGCCACAGTCTGAGAGTCTATAACCAGCTGTCCCATCAGGGTTTCTCAGCCCAATGTCTCGCACCACGGGACGCCAAATCAGCTTAAAACGATGGCCATAATCACTACTCCGTCACATGAGATTGAGGATGGCAACAGCAAACACAAAGGGGGACTTCTAACTCCGACAAAAAAAGTTTGCTCTACAAACGTCTTTAGCCAACGCTGCATACGATCGCGTTCCATCCACACACACACAAAAAAAGGATTTTTACAAAGGGGACTGCAGTTTGGTCAGGTTTGTTTGAAACCATGGTAACTTGGTGGAAACTTTGCAGAAAGACATTTCTCTCTCTTTCCTCAAAAGCCCTTTGTCATTGTACTTCAACACTTCTCACGCACATCCTTCCCATGAAAATCTGAGGACAACTTATGCCGGACTAAAAAGACCATTGTACCAGTTTATGGTTCTGCTAACTCAGCATACAGTCTAGTTCAAAGGAAGAAAACCAAATCCCACAGAATGAGACTGGAACAGAGCAAAAGAGACCAACAAAAGATGGAGAGAAGAGAGAAAAGAGGGGGAAAGTGAGAGGAAAGTAAAAGCAAGGCATTATCTTGTTGTCACCATGCTATCAGCGGCACAAACAGATGAATGTTTGGCGGGTGCGACACCTGCTGTGCTGCTAGCCTGCTAGCCTGCGATTAGCACAGAGCAGGCGGCTGGTTCCCAGGGTTCTTTCCCAGTTACCTCCTGCCGTGCCGGAGACGTTGACCTTGGCCGCTGCTGGAGCTCTCATCCCCTGTTGGGAGTGAATGGCGGGCCGGGACGGAGGGCCCTAGCCTCCTCGCTCCTTTGATTGCTAATCCCCCAAACATTGTGCACCACCCGGCACCCTACCTGGTCCTCTAGCCGGAGGCGGCGTGGTGGTGGCCATTGAAAGCAGGTGATGAATGGGGTAGAGCTGCTGGAAGCCAGGCTCCCCGGGTCGCAGCAGAGCTCTGCAGGCCCTCAAAGCTGCTTAAAACAGTCCAGTGTGGTTCTCATCTATTTTGGTGGATTTCAGAAGAAAAAAAGGATGCCCCCACTTAGTTCTTATTCTTCTAAGTCTTGACGTGTGGATGGCACTTTCCAAAAATAGCCATATTAAGTGAGTGTTGGGTATTCAAAAAACATAAACAACGTCTCCCACATCCCCTGAAAGATGTGCGCTACGACGTACTCTTCAGGTTTACGTTCAAAACTATTACATGGAAGCATAAATACACAAAATCTGACAACTGGAAAAAAAAATAAATAATACTGCTGCTAAACAGAAGAGCCGGCAAAAATTGAGTGAGCATGGTTTAGGAGAGTACATGGACCTCTTAAAGCGATAGCATCCTTTTTTCCTGACCACCGCCCAGCATGGGTTAGCGCCTGAGTGTAAACCCTTGTCAGCATAGTGATATTGTGTCAGTCCTTAGCCCTTTATTGTGTGTGTGCAAAGTCAATGACAGTGCTTTGACCATTTCGATGGCGGCTATCGACATAATCTACGGAAAATCCCAAATGACATGAGACAAAAAAGCGATTTCCCACGAAAACTTTTCAAAAATATTCCTCGGGACAGATGAACAAAAGCTAGATATTTCATAGAATTCACCATGACAGACAGGAGGCACCAATACAATAACACTTCTCACAGGGCAATGGCGGTAACACTTGATTCTGCCAATTCAGATTTTCGCCCCACTGACACGGAATCCCAAATCGTTCCCAAATACATTTCGGAGACGGCAGCAAAAAAAAAAAAAAAAAAAAAAAAAAAAAGAGAGGAAAAAAAAGAAAGCGATGTAAAAAAAATGAAAACACAAACCTTCTCATTGTAACGTCAGCAGCATGTTCAGGAGAGTCTGCTGGATGCCAGACTCTTAAGGGGACCGGAGCTGAATTCAATGCCTCTTGTCAGGGGAGCTTGATGTGATTATCGCCCCCTGCTAGGGCTGGGATAGTGAAGTTGTCTGGCGCTGGCAAGGACGCTCAAACAGCACTGCGGGATGCCCTCTCGCTGTCCCCACTCCAGGAACATCGCTCCGGACGCAACAGGGGGTGGGAAGCATCCACCATCTTCACCAAAGACTGTGTATACATGTGGCTGTGTGTGCATGTGCGCATGTGTGAATAGGCGTTGTGTTGACATTTTTTTGCACTTTCTCAATGTTGCAGTTGGGGGTGTCAAGACAAGATGGGCCCCTTTTATTGCCCCAGAAACTGTTCGAGGTCAAGGTGCTGCTGACTGGCCACTTATGGGCTTATTGCTTTTTAATGCATTACGCCTCAGTGTGTGAAGCAATTTTAAAGTAGTCCCTAGCGTGTGTACATATTTGTGTTTGCCCGTGAGTGAATAAAAATCATTGTTTGGTCCGCCTAAGGAATATTTCCCTCCCCCGTTTTCTGCACTGAGGAGTCTGTCCCTCCCGGCTCATATCGACAGACCTTCTGCTGACTATTGATCCATGAATTTGTACAATATGATAATAACAATATGTCTGTTTCAGTAGTGGGGCTGTGATGTGTCTGTTTAATTTCTTCATCTCTTGTGTGTGTCTCTTTTAAGATTCCTGTGCAGTTGCAGCCAAATACAACAGAGAATACTTCCAAACAGATTTTTTTTTATTGAAAACTTACATCCTCGATATTCTGAACTTTTTCTTGTACTGCATGCACACACCACTCTAAGCTTAAAGCAATACATGAATTTAATTTGTCTTAGAAATGATGAGTGCAAAATGTAAACAATGCATGAATAAAACAGACTGTGATAAAGGCCTTAGGATAATGAAACTCTCTCCTAAGGACATATTTATGCATGCTGAATGGAACATGAGTACCACAGCTGGCATAAAAAAGACAAACCGTGCACGAGAACAGGCTGCGCAGAACCTGACACAGTGACACACATATCAGATCTGACTGGTGATGCATTTCCATGTGCTTTGACCACCCAGGCATGAGATCAGGAGAGCAGTCTTTTGGGTTATCAGGGCATTTCAGCTGATTTCCCCACATTGTACCACCCAGCCCTCCTCCCCCCTCTTGCTTTCTGTGCTGTCCCCCTTGAGGCAAAGGGGGCAAAATAAGACTTCAAAGCAGCTCCAAAATAGTCCTGACACAAACTCATTTCCTCATGTTACATGAAGGGGGCTGGCAGGCTCGCTAGACTGCTCCGACCCTGGTATGTCTCAGCCTCCTACTCTGCACTCCCTCATAACAAGCGATGGTGACGGGATGCCATTTTGACAGAGCGATTATGGACAGTCTGACATAGACTTAAAAGGAGCCAGATGGGTGGAGAATTTACAAGGGCCTATCTGTGGGTCATGCTGGGCTCAGATGAGATGAGGAAATGGGAGCTCATTTAAGGGGATGCTATTAGCAGTGAAGGACCACAAATGACTGCAGCTTGGAACTATATTAAGATGAAGCAGTGTGCGATAACCTGCACAGTCAGCTGTTAAGACTTAGCCCTCTGTAGAGGAGTAGTGTTTGTACCAGAAACAAAAATTAAAGCTCCATTTCATAAAATTCATGTTTTTTCACTTACCTCTTGTGGTACACAGCTGTGCAGAAAGTTTGGGTTTTATGGATGCAGGTTTCTGCTTGTATTTCTGCTTGTAAAAGTTCTGCCGCTGCACCAGTATAACATAGGTGAACTGTGCTGCGTAACAGGAAGTAGTTCCTGTAAAATCTGTTGACAGCTAGGTTTCATAGATTATTGACAGTGATTGGTAATATTTTGCAATTTTGTATTCAGTAGCATAAATGGAATTCACTTCATAAAATGCTAAAAAAATAAAATAAAATAAAAAAAAAAATAGAAACAACTTTTCTTTTATCTTGCACACACAAAATAAAAAAAATATTTCAAAAAACTTTAATAAGAACAATGTGTGCTTACATTATAACTACTGACAGCTCTTTTTGGGTGTGTTATACCAGTTATGGCTAATGTAGCCCCAAGCTGCCAGCCTCAAACAGAGACAAGGAGCAGGCTGCAGAGGCCTGGTAAGATCACAACCACACCTTGATTCTTTTCTTTTCCAAGTTGTAGTCTCAGAACCGACTGAGAGAGGCTGACTCAAGTGACTTTAATTTATTAGATTTCAAGCTGCTCCCTCTGGAAACAAAGAGGGAGTCATACAAATATTTTCAAATATGTAGCAGAGTTACTGAGACCTGTAAGCAGATTTGTAAAATACAGTTTAACATCAAACCTTCTTGACCATTATCTTGATATAATCAGATTTCAAAATCTCAAAATCTCAAATCCCCATCAGATAAAACTAAAACTATCTACATGGCTGCCAAGCATTTTAAAAATCTTCTGTTTTCTTGTATTTTTGTTTAAATATCCTTTAAATAAAGTGCTAATGTTTCTTGGTGATGCGACTTCATTCAGTCTTCTTTGAAGAGGTGCGCTGTTATTGTGTCTGTGGCTTCTAAAATTCATATTTGCTGTCAACTAAAATTAACTTTGATCTTTCCTTAACCTAAAAAAGGCATGCGAGAATGTGAGTAATTAGTAACATAACCAGCATTCACACTTTTATTTCATAATTATTATATCATTAATTCTGGTAGAGTCTGAAATTTAAGTTTAAAATGAGAGAAATTAGACAAGTTGATGGAAGAGTAAAAATTATGGATGTGTGTGTGCGCCTCTGTGTGTGTGTGTGTGTGTGTGTGTGTGTGTGTGAACACATGGCCCAAAAAGCTGCACAGATTTACATGGCCCTGAACTTGACTTGGCTGAAATTCAATCAAGAATTTGACACAGTTATTACTAAGAAATTATAAACTGGCTTCAGATCTGAAGTCTAAATTGGAAGAAGACAACCCTCCCTGGACCTCTTCCCATCAAAGGGACTCCTTCATTTAAAAGTTTCTAAATGATTTTACTCCTCTTTTTTTTCTTAACCAAGTCTGTGCTGCTTTCTCAGTCTCATGATGCAGTGAGGTATAAGTGATAATCTGTCAGACGTGCTGAATTTGATGGTTAGGAGGGAATCTGCGGTTTGGAAAAGATGCCAGCAGCACTATTTGGCCAACAGGTACTCAGCTGTTGCTAACAGCCCCCCCCCCCCGCTGCAGCTCTCTGATGGTGATTGGTTAGTGTATGCTGCTGCATTGTATACATGTCTAACCACAGAGGCACTGAGATAATGCTTTGGATAGGATTTTAATGGGCAGTTCTTCCTTCAAAAGAAACCATTTACCCCCAAACAATAGAACTGCTTTCTGCATATATTACACAGTCATCAGTATGATATATTTCAATCACAGAGTGGAATGAGGTAAGATTATTAATCAAGATTAGGCGATACTAATATTAGATAAGTCCAGGATGTAATATAGCTCATATAATGACAGTAGGAATGAACCTGGGTAAATTCATAAGATAATAATTGGTACAGGCGTTCAGTCGTCTCAGAAAATTGATACCATCACATTAGCATCAGCAGCACCACCTCAACCACCCCCTCCCCCATACACGCACCCAGATCATTGCATATACATTTCTGAGTGAGATGGAAAATACATTTACAGCGTTATGATTCATAAAGCAAGAGTTAGGGAAATAATGAATGATGAATAAATGAATGTAGAAAAATTGATCCATCTCGCAAATTGCAGCCGGGCTGAACTGAGAATCTCTGCATCACTCCGCACTAAATTTAGATTCTATGAAAGCTATTGACTTTTTCATTGCTCGAGGATACATCGATTTTTCTCTTTGATTGTGTTTTCCACAGACACAGGAAGAGGAAAAGCGGCTTTAAACTGATGCGCGGACAGCACAGACGTTTCCACAGAGAGGGGATCCAAAAACAGATACCTGGCAGGACGGAGCAGCCAAGGACACGCAGTGAAAAGCTGCAGAGTTAGAGACGAGTGACACGAACCTGTTGAGCGGCTCTTCCTCCCTCCTGCTCAGCTGCTGGGAGGAGGACACTTGTTTCTCGTGCAGAGGGGTTTTGATCTTTTTGCATCGGCTTCCGCTTCCCCCATCTATAAAGGCCATGAAAGAGAATGAGTAATTCATCTATCTGTGTGCAGTCTTCAGTGTGTGTGTGTGTGTGTGTGTGTGTGTGTTAGGCTTGACCTATTTCTGCTGCACTGACATGAGGTTGGCATTTCAGCCTCTTAAGTATACTCACAGACACAGGCACACAGTTGCACGATGCACTTGTTTTCTTCCTGTTGAAAGAATTTTAAATAAAGTTTTATTTAGTCAATAAGTGTCCTGTGAGAGTTTGTCCAGCCTGCTTCTCTAACAGTCACCAATGCTGCAAATGTTTGGTTGTTTCTATAAATGCTGCGTTATTGTGTGTATTTCTATTTCTATTGCTATATTTTCACATTTTCTCATTTTTCCTATTTCTTATTTTCATTTTTCACAACAAATGAAAAAGAATATTTGAATACATTCAAAAGGAACAAAACAAATGAATAATCAAATAAGAACACAACCTTAGCAAAGGAACAAAAAGGGGGGTAGGGGAAGGCTTGTCTCTGTTTTAAAAGAAAAACAAGTATAAAAAATAACACAGATTCATAAATAACAAATGACTGTGATTTAGTAGACATATTTCAAAACTGGTTCCTTTAAACAGTCAAGAAAAGGGCCCCAAATATCAAAAGCATTTTTCTGTGTTTCTCAGTCAAATAGGAGTCGTTTTTTCATTCGAATGACACAAAGTATCTCATTTATTCATTTGTTCATTTGTTTCTGAGCAGCAGAATCTGATGATTTCTACTCTAGAGTGTAAAGTCTGGCTGTGACCATTTCCAGTGTTAATGTTTGTTAATGGCTCCACACACGTCCTTTTCACGTCAGGATAGAGTGAGGAGGACAGATTGGATGTCTTAAGATTTTGGTTTACTCACACTGCTGTATGTCCAAAAGTAATGAACTCCAAAATAAGCCATATTTTCCTTATTTTTAAAGCTCAGTATGTTGCAGCATTCAGTTCATTCTTTTCCTACAAAATTAGCACCTATTTTATGTTACATGGGCTACACGTTAAGAAACAGCATGTTTTTCTTCGTGGTGAAGTTTCCTTGAAATTTGGGGTATAACCTCTTTTAAACAAACTGTCTAAAAACTCCACTAACAGAAATACAAAGACATCTATGGATTTACCTCTAACCAATGGATAACAAACATTATTAACACCTATATCACAATTGATGAGGAAAGTAATAGTTAAAACGAGGCAGGAAGTCCGCCATGGTTCGTCCGTCTCTGTCGTACAAACACACGTGTGCACATGTAGCCAGCTCTTCACCTTGAGAAGAGGAAAGAGGAAGCCTCTATCAAAGCTTTGATGTGGGACTGGAGACTGAGGGAAGTTCAAAGGGCATCCCAAGGAAGAGAGAAACAGAGGGAAAGAGAGAGAGATGAGAGGGATGACATGGGAAGACTCACCAGGCTACTCCAGGAGATAGAAAGGAGACTCTTAATAAGGACACGAGCTAATGAGGTCCAGGGACATCTGATGCACACAAAGGCTCACAACTGTTTTCTCTGTGCTGCTGATATCCCTGTTTCACCATCAAAACGACATGTTCTTCACGATCTTCGGAAAAACAGGTTCTGGACTTGATATAAAAGGGCTTTAATAGGAAAAGCAGGGCCATGTGAGGAGTATGTTGTTGTTTACCAGCGAGCAGTTTCCTTCATAGCACAACGTTATTCAAAACAGGATGCTTTCTGAAATAATTGCGCCGGGATGTTAGCAATTTCATCTGGCCATAGAAAAACAATCCCCCTTTGCAACCAGATGGAACATATCATTTCAGAAAGCTTAAGGATGGAAAATTCACTGTCCCACTCATTTTTTCAGAGTTATCACTGCAGTAAAAGTATGGAAGATCTGCATACATGATCTGGAAGTGATTTGGGACGTTGATGTCAGTAGGAATTTCTTTCTTTTCTGCACAGTTGAAAGGTCTGGGTCTGACGCACCACGCCAGATCACCAGCTCTGGTGGAAGATATTAAAATGGTTTATGAATTTGCCGATGATTGGGATTAAGCCGTGTGTGAATTTCAGGTTTGGCCCACGAGGGATGAAAAGTTATTTAAAGAACACATTGTTTCCTCCTTATCACTGTGAAAACCCCCCACGGGGAAAAGGTGTGGGGTGAGAACCAACATTCCTACATCTCGCCCTCATTAAGCCAAGTGCAGAGGGAAAGACTGGTTTAGATTCATGGCCATTCCCAACCTCAGCTCAATTGGTGCATCTGAAAAGACCTTGTGATAGAAACAGCATGCCGCAGGAAATTAAATGCAGCTGCATCCCTGTTGTTTGTTTCCATATTATGAGTCTTTTTTTCTTCTCTTCTCTTTTGCTTTTTGACACCTTTTTTTTTTTCAGAAAATGAGGTTGGAGAATTAAGAATTTTTAGCCTTTACCTACCAAATCCTGCCTGAAGAAGAGGTTTGCTGCATGTAATGTAAATCTAATGATGTTTTCATGAAGCTGATTGGACGCCATCATCCGGCCTCCCCCCACCTCGGGCCCTCTGTGGGATTTTTGCAGAATGTCTTAGTCAGCCAAAGATGGAAAACAGGGAATTTCGCAATCACAGCCCGGCTCTTTGGAAGTAGATGTCAGGCATGCAGTCAGTCAGTGTCCTCAGTCTGATGTTCAGAGAATTCAAAGGAAGCTTCAGAGTGTGACTAATGCTGCTGACACATTGCCCACATTATGTCTCAGCCAAAGTTTGGCTGCACTCACCTTCCATGTTACACCAACAGGCAGATTTCTGTGACATCACAACTAGTTGAGTCAAAATGCAACTTAGTGTGATGTGAAAGACTGAAGCACTTGCATATTGAGAGAAGGCTTTTTAATGAACCAGAAGATAGTTTGTAACCAGAATTTAAACCTAGTGGTCAAATATTTGTATATCCATCAATACAGAATTTTTTTCATCCAGGCAGAATTCAGAATTTTTAACTTTTAACTACTGCATTTTTCGTACTATAAGGTGAACTTAAAAGCCTTAAATTTTCTCAAAAATCAACATTGCGCTTTATAATCCGCGGAGTGATACGTACTGTGTGTAATGCACCTTATAATCCAGTGCGCCCTATAGTGCGGAAAATACGGTAAATCTTTTTATTTTTGACTTTTTTTTTATGTGAAGCAGATCATTATTGAAAACACTATATTGTTCTCTCTATCTATCTATCTATCTATCTATCTATCTATCTATCTATCTATCTATCTATCTATCTATCTATCTATCTAT
>JBAJHX010000051.1:3829295-3840987 GCA_037176925.1 Amniataba percoides
CTGATGTGATCGTTCTGACTCAGGGCATCTAACCGGGGGGATTTGGGAGCAAAAAAAAAGGGCATGCATGATGTAGTCCTACCCAATCACCTTTGATGGTTCTCCATCACATGCTGCTCAGCTCCGCCAACGGAGCTCAGTCAATTTCAGCTCAGTCGGGAGCACGGAGGAGAGGTTGAGCTTATTATCACCTACAGCACTGAACATCTTCTGGCATTTTTTCTAATGCTTCTATGGCATCTGAACACAAAGAGAGATACAAATGACAAACAAAGGGAGAAACAGCACTATGAAGATATATTTGTCCTCGGATGAAAGCCTATATGTATGAGCGCTCACTTTCAAGGATAAAGAAAAACAGATTTGTTGTCCACGCTTTGTGTGATTTGATCTCACTATATTGTAATTCGACAGCCACCACATCCGACTGTTCTAAAAAATGATTACATATTAAATGTTTTGTTGAATTTTTTTATTGTGGTTTAAATGCATAAAGATACAAACAAGCTGCTTTGGACTAAATGACCTAAAAAATGTTGATTTAAGGCTTCTTATCACTGTAAATTGACTTAAACAACAACTGATTTGATCACTATTCTTTCAGAAAACAGCTTGTTATAGGAAGATAACCACCCCATTCCCAGTCCTGCCAACTTAATTGTTAATTGTCAATTGTTGATCTCTCCTCAATGGAGACCACATCAGACCTGTTTGAATTACTGACCAAATCTGAGGTGTTTTTGGTGACTGGGGTGATGGTGATGGTGCCAAAGCTGGAGTAATGAACTGTAATATGTGAACACGTGACCATGTTTTTAAAACCACAGACAAACTGAACAAAACCATCCTGTAGATTGTGTTTTCATTTTCAGTCTCCTCAGACTCATTTCAAACTGCTGTTCTCTCTGCCTTTTTTGTCTGGCACACAAAAGTAATTTACTTCACGAAGAGGAACTGTTGTTATGTTCCAAGCACTGAGAGTGTTATTGCTAAGCGCACATATACCCGCAGACACACATACACACACACACACACATAAACACACACAGAAACCTCCCTTGCCTCTACCTGCAGACAGTGTGGAGAAGAGATAAGGCTGCATCAAATGCACAACGCAGTATTGATTTCCATGCCAACCAATCTCACCCAATCAAAAAAGGTCACGCTGTGTAGAAATCAAAAAGAGGCGTCTTTGTTTCAGAATTGCATGCTGGGTAGCCTTCAGGCAGACAGATGCAGTGAGTGAGACAGTTTGAAGCATAACATTTTTCATCTGTGGCTAACCACCTCGTGCAGCAGGCAAAATTGGAAAACAATATTGATATCTGACCAATGTAATGGCTCAGATACCAGTGTGAGAAAAGGCAATTTTTTTTGGTCTCTTTTCTTTTCGAAAAAGTAGTCTGGGCCTGCTCTCATGCATGGCAAAAGTACACGTATTACACACTGGTGTTGGTGTGAATCTAATTTTGTCAGCCCCATGCCATGCCTTCCAAACTCAATCTGTAGCCTTTGTCCGTCTCTGCAGCTCAGTGAGACATGATAAACAAAGCAACAATTCAAATCTGTGGGGCTGGTGGGCGGATTTCACAGCCTTCCTATGGCTCGGTGTGATGACGGTCAAGATGGGGGCTTTGGGAGGCGTTTTTGATGTGTTTGTGTTGTTCCGTGCTGGGTCGGGGTCACCCCTACATGCATTAATGAGCTGATGTGGCGTTTGATGTTGGCCTTCAAATCTCCTTTGGTGCTCGGGCCCTGGTGTCCACCCCTCTGCCGCACACAAATACACACTTTGCACACGCGGGCAACATCACACACGCAGGCAGATACTCACTCATTTACATTGCCAGTAGGAAGCACGCTGTTTCGCTCTCCCGCAACACTCTGCTGATGATGAAATGAAGAAGAATGTGCACCTATGTTTGTTTTTTTCTCTGTTTGTATGAAGGAGGGAGAGGTGGAGACAGAAAATGTTGCTAGTTTGTGTGTTTACAGGCTCATGTATATGTATGTTGACAGGATGACACTGATACAAACAGTGAGAGCAGCGAATGAGATGCCGTGAAACCTTCTTCTGACAAATACTGTGAGTCTATTTCCTGCTCATGATTATTTCCTTTTCTTTTGACTGGGTTTTTTTGTTTCCCCACTCATTCGCCAAGTCCACCCCAAAAAACCCCATTTTTGTTCAGGCAGCCAGCGCGGCCTTCCAAATGCACAATTGCTTTCCTCTGTGAGCTCTCCTGTTTCCCGGTATGCTAATTTCCTGTGATGATCAGAGGGACACAGGGATAAAAGTGCTGCGCTTTAAGCACTTTGTAGTTTTTATGTTGTTGCCATAGTAACATGAAACTGGAGGCCAAATCAATGTGGCTTCTCTCATTTGCATGGAGAAACAGAAACCTTAAACAGAAACAGACGGGAAAAAGAGAGGGAAGAGTAAAAAGAAGAGGCAGTGAGAGGGAAAACAAATGCCATCCCACACTGCAGAGCATCACCCTTCCCTCAGTAACAGCTAGTTTAACGACCGCTATTTATGCGTGGCAGACACTTCCTGTGCAACGAGCCAATCGTTCATTAAAGTGCACTTGCAAGAAAACAGCAACAGCCCAACTCTTTCTACTATCTGAGAGCTTTTAGTGGGTCTCCACAACACCTCCACGTAGCTCCCATTCTGCACCGTTCACTTGATATGCACCCTGCATGCTGCTCACTCCACTTTGAAGTTGTTCACAGGGCTACGGAGCTATGATTATCGTGCCCCTCACAAACCTTCCAGTCCCGCTCTGTACCATCTGCTGCCGACTGCAGGAGCCGCAGCGCTACAGCCCGGCCGAGCTACTCCAACCAACCGCAGCCTCAGTCCCGCTCTGATTCAGCTTGTGAATGCTTAATTAGTTGTTAATTAGCTCAGCTCCTCCGTACGCCACTCGCTCTATCTCATCATTTATCAGGTTCCCAGACTGGGCAGCTGTTAATGAATGGTATAATTTATTCAGTCGAATCTGTTTGTCCTCAGAGTGCATTGCTGCGTAACGGGCTGAGCGTGTGCACACGCAGGGAATGATTAGGAAACATCTTACTGCGCTATCACAGCGCCGTAGCCAAAGTGTGTGCAGGTAGAGCAGACGCTCCCTCTTTCTCTGGGTATTAACACCAAACCCTTCAGCCTGATTACCATTCATATAAACAGATTGAAGGTGGCACCAAATACACACCTTCTGTCAGTGGTCTCCTCCCATTCATCTCTCGTGACACCTGGATGACTCCAGGGGATGTTAGCGACACAAAACAGTTCGACTGCGCCCAGCATCGGCTTTATAATTCATCACGCAACAGTTGAGGTTAGTGACAGAAGGAGGTTGATGTCAGATCAACGTTGGAGGAGCTCCCACCCATGAAGAGTGCAAGAGGGAGGTGGCAGATGTGAGAGGAGGACACGAGATCAGGAGGTTCTGGGTGGTATTTGTAGCAGAACTCTGTTGGATCTCATTATCTCTGCGCACGGTCAAGAAGTCATGCTTTCTGTCGGTTTTGGCATCCGATGTAAAAGGAGACGCAAGAAACTCATTCAGAGTCTGAATCCGCAGGATAATCTTGTGGATATTAACAAAAAGAGTCCCGTGGCCTAACATTAGCAAGGATCACATACTGTACTGGATATCCCCCTCAGGTTACAGCCAGGGGTTAAGTCAGTTCAAAGAGGAAGACGAAGGCAGGTTTGGCTGCAACCCAGGGAAACATGGTGTTCGTAAGGCTGGCATGTAATTACCTCCCAACAGCCCTCTGATTCCACTTAGCACTGGGCTTAATCTTTATAGGCCTTCATAATGCATTGCAGCCATTAGTCACTTCACATAGGTTGTTTGTCATCTTGCAGCAACATGGAGCGTTCGAGAAGGCATAAGTGTGTTTTCAGCAAGCAGAGGGGACACAAGGCTGGAATTGTTGCAGCAATAACAGAATTTCAGCAATCCCAAGAGGCAATCTCTGGGAATTTTGTGGAGACAGAGTCAAAAATCTGCGGCGAAAGGGGTTTGGGAATGGAATCCAGAGATGAAAGCCAGCTCCCCTCGCCATAGTTCACACAAGGGGCCGAATTACGGATGACGTCGTTATTGTTTTCCACTGCCAAACAGATTAGCCTTAAATGAGGCCCTGGCTCTGCGACTGCGGAATCCACTCATCAGGCCCAAGTCCACGTGGTAGCCTGGTGTGATATCTCTCGGGCAGGAGCCGAGTAAACACAGAGTAAACACTGACATCATCTATGGGAACCAATCAAGTCTGACATCAGTGGGAAGTGTTCAAGAGCAGGGCCCCGTTTTAGGGTGGAACTCGTGTTGAGTCACATGTTAACCCAAATGAAAGAGACGCAAGAATTTCAATCATTTAGAATACTGACGCAAGATTTAATATTTTACTGCCATTTTAATGTAATTGATGGGAGTTTGCTTGAAAAAAAAAAAAGAAAGAAACCTTAGAACATTACATAATCACACTGACATTAAATTTTGGTGAGTTCAGTCTTAATTAGGGACAACCAATTAATATAATTAATCAGATTATCTTACACAGTATATGAAATATATAAATAAAACTGTATTATTACAACAAACTCAAAAAGTTTATTTTCAATCAAGCTAAAACGTGGATGGACGATGGCTGGCTGCATTTGCTTTTGTGAGTCATGACAGGCACATAAACACTGAAGTGAATAATTAGACTACATGCTCACCTGCTGCAGCTTACAGGACTGACTGTGGCTCTGGACAGACAAAAAAAGGCTCTGAACACTGATTTCAACTCTTGGTTTGTGTGAGTTGAGATGTTATCTCTTTTTATGTGAGGTGAAAGCACAAGAGTTGACAGACAGAGATGACTCTGATCATTGTGTCTCTAGTTAACAGTCGCCAGCTTGCACTATAGACCAGTGTTTTTTCAAAACACAAACAGCAAGAGCAGATGGCAGACTGTTAAACTGGACTTCCACTTTGATAGTCTATTTATTAGGTATGTTATATACTATATATCCAGTCTAAATCTGCAGGACATATCCTTTTTTTTTATATTGATTAATATAAATATATAATATATAATATAAATTAAATAACGGTCTTGCATTATATTTTTCTTGGTCAACTGTCTTGTACATTAGGTTCTAAAGATATGATGTCTCACTCATGTTTTAGTCTGCCTACCTTTAACCACTAAAACAAAAAAAGACAAGTGGTAAAAGAAAAATGAAATTATCATATATCATGCCAAGAAGGTGAAGGATTAGTGCAGGTGTCCTCATTGTAGTGAAAGGGCAGGTGTGCAAGCAGGCACTCACATCCACTTAAACACACACACTCCTCAGTTACTGCTTAATTGACACTGCACCCCTGGACACTGACCAGGTGTTGCCTTCATGCTGTTCACATACCTGTCTCCTCTCAGCCACCTGACTGAGGAGAATAAAAGCCCTGATTAATTTAGGCTGCAGCTTCCCTTTTCAGACCAGTTCTCTGCTTGCTTTGATCTGTTTGCACAGCATTTGATCTTTAGTGAGGCTGTTAACAGCAGCACTGAATTAGACCATTGGCCCCAGACGAAGTCCATCCTAATTACCGTCCCCTTTACTTAACAAAAGGCCCGAGGCCTCAGGCCTAACCATTATGTCTCCCTCAACATGCACACACCTTTGCATTCTTAATCTTAGAGACAGCAAGGCAAAGAGCATGACTATGTAAAATAAAAAAAAATAAAAAAACACATCTAATGTTGTGATTGTGGACCTGTGAATGAAACTAAATACTTCAGCTAAATACTATACAACATTTGCTTCAAGGTTTGTTGAATAGTGTTATAAATCTAATACAGTCTTTGGGGTTTTTTACCCTCCTCACATCTTTCTGCTAATATTCTATTCCTGGACATGATATTTGTCTGATTGCTTGTAATTTCACTGGAACAAAAACATACATTGCTTCTACATTTATGCTGAAATATAAGTTCATAAAGTACAGAGTCTTAGATACATGGTGTCTGCTGAGATGTGTGTTTAATAGTTTTGAGGCAATTATATCATTCAGAGGTTGTTTTTTTTTCCACTGCTGAGATAATATATAATTTATGTGACTGCATGTATACAACATATTATCACTACTCCATTGAAATGTAAATCCTCTCTGGGCTGTCCATAATGAAGCCATTTGGGAATTTCCATATTGGAAATCCTACCATTTCACCCAGAGGTGTAATTGTGTTTCTTTATAGACTGATGCAAGTAGAAAGATAATACAGTGTGTCACTCATACGCAACGTTACCTGGAAATTGAATCCTAATTACATACCAAGAACCGTGGAATGAAATCAGCTTTATTATCTACTCATATACACAACCTGTACCTGGATATTAAAACATTTCAGCTCTCTTTCAGCACTGTACACATCAGATTTTCCACTAAAGATGGAAACCAGTATTTAGCAACAGAAACAGTCACAGTGTCAGTTCAAAATAACTGGTGCATTTGGTCCAGCTATAATAAGCAGTCATGGCCTCTTAGTTGAAACCTACACGTGTGAATCATGAATCTTGCTCACAGATCACAGGCATGCTCTGAAGGCCTTTTACTTCTAATCTGATTTTCTTTTTTAAACATGGCCTTTGATGACTCTGTAAAGCAAAGCTGGCCCGGCAAATTCCCACAAAACATCATGAGGGTAGTTGAAAGGGAGCAGCACAGTCACACGGTCAGGCCCACATTGTCTGTTCAATAGAAATCCCCCACGTTCCCTCTCTCGACCTGGAGACACAGGGGAGAACTGTAGAGCTGGTGTGAAAGTAAAAAATTGACAAAATGAACCTAATGTAAAGTTAAAAGAATCAATGAACAGACCCAGTATTTTTTTTTAAAGTGTCAGAAGATACAGCACAGTTAATAATAAGCCTGTGGTCATTCCTGTAAAAAGTAAATCTCAGTCGATTCTGGTGACTTTTACAAACATTGTGAGGTCATGAAAGAAGTGAGCAGCTGAGCAGAAGTGAGCATTTTAATCTTTCTGAATGCTGTTTTAGCTTTACAGCTCCATAAATCTACTCTTCTCATCTACTCATTTCAAAGTGCTCCATCAGTTAATCTCCGGTATCAGAAAGTAGTTTCAGTTAAAAAAAAAAACACAGATAAACCCACTGCACACTTAGCAACTAGCTGGGGAAGCTAAATACCTGGATAACAAAGCAAACTCACATTCATCAGTGTTCATAAAATGAAATCAAAACATCTTGTTAGATAAAAGCTAAGATAAAGAGCAACTTCCTGTAAAACTACAACTTACATTACAAATTCTGTTGCACTAAATGTGATTATATCTTCATTACAGTTATATTTATTTACTTTAAGACTATTCCCAAAAAATACATATAAACTTTTTAGAGCATAAATAACCTTGGAATAAATGTAAAGATTGAGTACTGTGTGATCCTGTGTGCAGTACCATGTATATATTGAAGGTGGCCCGTTGATGCAGTAAAACTGTAACTTGGATCGATGAACACATTCTTCACTTTGTTTTGTTTGTTATTGTATGTCAAGTTATAGTGTTTCAATAGTAGCTGGTTGTATTCCTCCTGTGGTATCACGCTGAGGAAACGCAGCTGTCCAGGTATCTTACTCTTGCACATATTGTTCCTGTCAGTTCTGCCCGTGTTTTAAGTTGTTGAAGCCGAACATGCCTGAGAGCTCTTTGTGTGGGTAGTGAGGAATGTACTGTATGGGCATATGGATATGATAGATATACATACTGTGAACAATGAGCATGTGCATACCCACGCAAAAACACACACTCGCACACACACACGTAACACGCACATATAGACTCAAGGGTAACATTTTGGAATGCAGAAGGTGCAGCTTTATACACCTGACGATGAAAGATTAATTTGATTAGGGCCTTTAAGCACAGAGCCAAGAGTTGATGTTAATGGATGGTGGTGATGGAACCACTCCTCTCTTTAAAGAAAAATCTTTTTTTACAACCTCAGTCTTTTAGTTTTAATTAATACAACATTTGGCACACTGGCTTGTGATCTGCATGACAGAACAGACAACAGTAAGGCAAATGACGCGAGGTTAGATGGTGAGATAAAGTACTTTTAAGTTCAGGTTTTATTGAGTTAGTCTGAGTCACTCTAGTCATGCATGCCTCAAGCACAAGTAGCATACGTGTTTCAACAAGACATCATAAGACATAACTGCAAATGAATAACCAGAACCTTAAATTGCCGTAATGCTCCACATATTTGAGGAAAAATCTTTGTCAAGCATTCAGATTTATGGCAAGTCAACATAAACTATTTGACTAAAGCTAAAAGTTAATGACGTAGGAAAAGGAAATCGTGTATTTAGGGTCATCAGTTAAAAACAGAGAGGAGTTAGAGAAATGGCCCACATACTGGGGAGTAAAGTCATGTGAGGAGAAATTCCTGCCCGTGTTGACTCACAAGTTTTATATTCATATGGTGATGAATTTAAAGAAGTATAGTGATTTTCATTTCATCTGTCAACACAGCATGGAAACGGCTCTGGAGTTGATTTGTTGCCGGCAAACAAATGCCGATGTATAGGTACAGTATTTCTGCATGACTGGAAGTCCAGTATTCACGTCCCTATTAGCCTTTTTGAGTCTCCATCAACTCCTGAGGAAACTATCAAGGTCTTTAGCTGCTAAATGCTCCACTGTGTTCACTGGCTAGCTGCTAACTTTGTCAGTGCTGAGCAGGTTTATCTCTGTTTATTTAAGGTTTTTCATTGACAAAAGGTGCCTGGAAACAAGGGCGATGAGGGCAGCAGAGTGAGCCAAAAATGTAAAATTGCAGGCAGTAACAACAAAACACTAAAGCGAAAGACACTTTAAACTGAAGGAAAATGCTACCTGATACCTCTGACATCAAATATTGTCATTTTACTTAGTGTCAAATATTGATTAGTGCAGCTTTAACGTTTCCACAGTGTTAAACAAATGTTCATGCTTGAGCAGTTAAATACTTCAGATGACGACACAAGTTGGAATATGTTCAACCCTGGATAAGTGTTCACCTGTTATGGTTTGATTAACATCTCTGTTCAAGAATAAAGTCTTCTGTTGGGACAAGATTATCAAAAGACTCACTCCCAATTAATGGGAGTTGGAAGAAAATTCAAAACACTTTTTGAGTTGACTGAGAGGCTTATTTTTAGAAGTTTTTTTCTTTGGGTTCATACCTGACCCCACACCTGGTCTTTGTGTGCGAGGAATATGTCGATCTCTTGATCAAACCGCCCCATCTACGTGCCCTTGAGGAACGCTCTGCACTTTTCTTTTTTTTTTTACTTTCAACTCATCATCATCCGCATGTGACATCATCGGCACTCTCGCATACCTTTGTTGCGTTTTCCTCTACGCTTTAATTCACAGCCACAAAAGATGAGAGGAACCCACAGCATACCAGCCAGTGAGAAGAAGAGTGCTGAAGAAAGAGAAACGCAAAGGCAAAATAAACAGATTTCAAAGCACTTTTATATCGAGACATCAAACGTCCCATGCGATGAAACAACATGCCGCAGCCTGTTTTAATTGACACATTGACAACCTCAAACTTATGATAAGAAGATGGGAGTGGGGGCAAGAAGGATGAAGAGGAGGGAGGGAGAGAGAGGCTGAGGAATGAAAGACAGATCAGCCTAAACTAACAACAATAATGGAATGATAGAAGGGCTTAATTTCGCCTGACAGACGGCGCTTTCATCAGATTGTGTGCCTTGAACTGCACCTTGATTAATTATTAAATAAGGCGGCCTGCTCTCCAGCTCTGGCCCTCATTTGATGCTCCTGCAAATGTGTTTCTGCTGACAGATAGAGGTCCACTACTGGCCCCTGTTTACACATACCAAAATAGAGCAGCAGGCAAAGCCCAATACAGTGTTAAAAAGCATGACTGGAGCTTTGATGGTATTACAGCTGCCTTAGGGAGGTTTTCATGTTTCAGTTTCAGCCTTACACATAGATATTCTTCATCGCCACCGTGATGACTATGTTGATTTATTTGTTTGTTTGTGCACATATGAAGAGATCTGAAATCAGTAAACTGTGTCTCATTCTCTCCAATAGTAGTCACTGTTTTTCACCAAGTATTAAGGGATGTTTTAATCATCAGCTACAAGAAAAATGTGCTGTCCTACTCTGTATGCATGCAGAAAGCAAATATATTTCCATCATGGCTGACTGGAGCTTGCTGTCTCCCTGTTATACTGAAGCGCTCCAGGTATTTAGTAATGCAGAGTACATTCACTCATGTACTCATTTACAGTTTTGATGTACTTAAAGTCCAATTAGGTAATTTATTTCAAAATTACTTTTAGACATATTCACTAAAACGGTCTCAGCTTTAAATATTTTTACTACTTGGAACTTAAACTCCATGACATATCATGTGCATGCACATCGAAATTTTATTCTGTTTTTTTTCCATGAAACAAAAAAGTAAAGTAAAATTCCATCTAAAACAACTTTGTTCACAAAGGTGAAGTCAAGTCAGTGTTTTTTCACAGAGCACATTTTAGACAATAATTGAGAAAAACAGATTAAAACAAAATACTTTAAAAAAATATATTTTTTAAAAAAGCATGATAATCAGTCATACATACAGACATAAAATATGGGAAAATGAATAAGAGGAAAGGGGTATGATTATATATATTAGATTAAAGCCAGTGTGTTCAATCAGGTTTTCATGATGGCTTTCACAAAGAGAGAACTAAAATGGATTTTCACGATTGGAAAAGACAGCAAATCTAAATAATGTCCTTATGACACTCTAACAGTTATATATCTGCAACATGTGTGGTATCTGGGCTTTCATTCCCTAATTTACAGCCATAAATTATCTCATGTGATTCAAACATTTCCAGCAGAGGCTGCTGTGACTGTCACATGCTGCGACGTGCTGCAGATACATACAGTATGTGATCCTCTAATGCGCGCTGCTTTATGTCTCACAAAGCTTGAATATAAACATTGTTGCACACATGTGCTGTACCGCAGACGTGCAGCGAGTAAGAGGACGATTTATGAACGTTCATAAATAACATCAGACTGCGTGCACTTTGACATGCTAATAAATGCTCCTTCCAAATCAATAAGACATGGGAAACAACAACCCAGCCCATCATTCAACAAATCAAAACCTCGTGATTTTCCCTGAAATGGTCACAGCTTTCTTTACACACTGAAAACCGTGCTGTTGGCCTCTGACATGAGATCAGAGACATTATAGTGAAATGTGCATCAAGCTTCACTCTTTCTCTCTGCCATCTGTGTCTTCTCAGGACTTCTTATTTGGCATATTTGACGTAGCTGTGGTCTTCTTAATGCTTCCCCAAACTCAGTGCATCCAGAAAATCTCCCGCACATCTCCTTAGCTGTATCAGACATCCCATGCATACCATGTGCATATACACCCTCAGAAATGGGTACGCAACTGTGGGATGCTCAAACTAACTCACTGACATCAGGTTTGTCCTCAGATAAACTGTCTAGCTCCCGTTACATCTTCTTCAGCTGATTTCAGGTTTCTGAGGCAACCCAGTCTTATAGCAAAACGTGAAATAGGCACGTTGGTCCACAGTGCAAAACGTAGCTATTTCACAATTTGGCCCTGAAAATTGTG
>JBAJHX010000051.1:3841087-3867054 GCA_037176925.1 Amniataba percoides
GAGAAAAAAACGTAGCTATTTCACAATTTGCAGGGCCAAATTGTGAAATAGCTACGTTTTGCACTGTGGACCAACGTGCCTATTTAACGTTTTGCTATGAGACTGGGTTGTCTGAGGACATCTCCTGCCCACAAACTCACACTTCTACCCGAAAGAAGGGAGAAGAGAGGGAGAAATTAGCAGACATAAACAAGTCTTCTCGGAACGAGAGGTAGTAGTATTCAGTAAAGCCTTTGATCCAGTCTTAACTAGATCCAATTTATGGCTGCTTCTCTCCACAATAGCTCATTGTGTAGAGAGCAGATGATCTAATCACCGCTGCCCTCAGAAGTCTGAGTGAGGAGATGAAGAGGAAACATAGTGGAAACATTGTCATCCATCACTTTTGATGTGAAAACACATGATGGCTTTGCCTTATCAGATTTTTCTTCCAAATTAGTAAGACCAAATGAAATGAAGCAGATCAAACCAGATGAAGGAGTCATTTAATTGCATCGCACACCCACACTCCACTTCCTGCGGTAAACTGTCCTCTTTGTCTGTAGGAATGGACATTGTGATGAACAGATGGGGAACAATGCTCCTGCAGAAGATGTTTTGTTGAATGCTTCACGCAGGCTTTATCATCTCTCCACTCCCTCGTCACACAGCTACAAACACAGCCGCCCGCAAACACGTATCTCGTACACAAACACACACAAAAAAGAGCGTTTCACAAACTTCAAATAAACCTGCTTGCCAAAAGACAATCAATGGCCCCTTATCGTCAGCAATCCTGCAAAAACTGCCTTCGCTCTGTTGAGAGTTCAGATGTCAGCTTCACACCCAAAGACAAAGCCGAGCACAGATACTGACTCGTGCCATCCACTATCTATGGCACCAAAAAACAAGGCAGATTCTGAAATGCCACCTCGTGACTTTTTGGAGGAGCTAATCTATTCTATTTAATGTAGTTCAGAGGGGCCCCGGCTCCGCACTGAAGACACAAGGCAGGATTAGTCCTCATATAGCGGTGGCAAGATGAAAGGAGATAAACCACTTAGCCTGGTTCTTGGATGACTTTATATATTTATTTCCCACAAGTCTCTTCCCGACGTTTGAAAAGGGATTTAGCGGCGAAGACACTTAAGTCTCTGGAAGTTAATCTTTTTTCCTCTTTCAAATAAGTTGTGAGGTTTTTTTTTTGTGTGTGCTGTTGAGTTTTATGAACTTTCGACTGTATTTCAGGGAAGGTTGAGAGACAGGATTCCCTCTGCTAAATGTGGCCTTTGTTATAATTTTTTAAAAATCTTAATGTTTCCTTAAAACTGTCATGAGAGTAAGTTTTACTGCTGCTGTTCGATCAGAAAACTGCATCTGGAGCAAACTGCTTTGACATTTGATTGTATTTAATAGGCCACTGAGTGTGTTTTTCTTTCTGAATCACACCTCTAAATAAATTCACTTGAGTAACCTTCATAATTTGGATGCAGATTTTTCTGATCCCGAAATGCGTTGCGTAGCCTTCATGTCTGGCTGAGAGTCTGACCCGTCTGCTCCTCAGTATCTTCCCACTCCTTTATTGACTCTGCAGACTCTGCTCCGAGCCGAGCCCGCTGAGGGGTGCCGACCCCGGGATCTGGCCCCTGCACATCAAAGGCTCCTTATGGAGGATGTTAATATTTGCTCAGGTGCATCTCGCGGGTCTCCCTCTCTGAGCAGAGACTGCTCAGAGCATATAAATATATCTTAGAGGCCAAAGGGAAGTCTGGTCACGCTGTCCCTGTGTGTGTGAGAACAGGGGAGGAGAGTGGATGACAGTGTGTGCTGTCGCAAAAAACACACATACACACTCGTATACACAGACTCCACCCCTTGTCCAGACTCCTCCGGTCCATAGCCTGTGTTTGAACCCCCCCCCCCATCTCTCTCTTTCCTTTCTTCTTGGTGGCCTTCTGACCTGGGGCTGCCCTTCAGTCAGGGCAGACATGGACAGGACAGCTGGGGACAACAAGATGCCGGTCGCCACCAAATCCCTCCTGCCTCGGCTCTTCCATCCCATGACCCCTGCACTGCCTTTGAACTTCTACCACCTGATACCGAGGCCCTTCTGAGACGGCGACTGTTTACCCAACAATGTTACAAATAAGAACACAAGATTAGATATAACTTTCCCCAAACCTTTGTTTATGTGGTGCGAGACCTCCATCTCACATCTGCATCGATTCCATCTCGGTGTCACTGATTACGCCGGCTTACAGAAAACCTGGGCCCCATCCCCCATCGCTGCTTACAGTCCTGTTCTTTGGATGTCAGGTTGACTTGGCTAGCCGCGACCGGCTTGTTTACGCTGAGCTCCGCAAATAAGATCTAGCCCTCTGCAGCCTCTGTCGTCAACCAGTGCAGATAGACAGACATGGAATCTAGAAACTCTGGCGTCACATCAAAGGAGCTGGAAGCTGGTCAGCCCCCACATCTGTGGAACAATCTGACTGCGAGACTGATGTGTTTCGTAACCGGCTCGCTGACAATACGCAGACTGTTAAAGACCTGCAGAACCGTCGCTGGTGCTGCTGCTGGAGCACACGTATACAGACCCCCGTCTAACGTATGGTACACGTCTGGAGTTTAGGACCCCAGGCAACCATGGAGTCGTGGTGCAGGATGTCTGAGCTGCAAACTCCAGCAGAGCAGCTCAGTTCATTCTTGACTTGATTACAAAATATAAACTTTCAAGTAATAATAATTTTTATATAATCTAAAAAAATTTGTTCAGTATAAGAGAGAGATCATGATAGTGTATAAGAGGAACTGACTGCTACCCATCAACATTTCCCCTCATGTGAGATACACATTTATAGAAATATATGTGAACCGAGCCAGATTGCATTGCAGTTTTGTCAGAGCAAGGTCAATATACACGGTCCCAACAGCAGAAAATTACCTTTGAGCAGTTCGTATCACACATCATACTTTTTCCCAATGCCAGAGGCAGAAAATCCATTAATGCTGTGACTTTCGGTTCATCGTCGATGTGGAAATGTTAAAAAAGTCTTTCACAATGACTTTGTCTGTCTGTCTAAACTCAGCGCCGGTCCAAGGACGCGTATAGAAGGAGATGTCATTCTTTGATGGCATTTTCCTGTATTGCCTGTGAACGATGATAACAGTAATGTGAACAAAATCAAACAGGAGTGTTGAATTATATAATATTGATCACCTGTTCTTATCGGTCAGGCCCAGCGCCGTCCTTCCTGCTCATATTGTCCTCTGTGCTGGTTGTAATCATTACTTTCTCAGTGTTAAAGGAGGGGGAAAATATTTTATGGCATATCAGACAATGCTGGATTACCAACCAAGCAAAGCGAGTAACTTCCTCAGACGCTAAAGGTGTCCAAATACTTCGAGGTTCACAGTGTAACGTTTAAGGTAACTTGATTATTAAATGTATTTGGTGATAATGAATCATGAATAAAAACTCTAAAAGTTCAATATAACCTGAAAAGACAGCAGCCTAAATAAACCTTAATAAACAGGCTCCATCTAGTAGGGAGGCCAATAGTTAGTTAGTGTAGTAAGTATAAATTTGAAAACTTTAATTGTATCCTCTGCTTTTAGTTATGAAGTTCAATGCCAACACTACCTCTCCATGTAGTTTGCACTGTCAATCCGTGCATTTGATTCAGATGCTGTGCACACAGACAATGTGCACCCAAACTGGAAAAATAAGTTGCTTTGTCAGTTATGCACATCATACAAGAGAATGTGGAAGAGCGGGAACATATTTCTGCGGGTCCCTGATGGCGGTCATGTGAACAGATAAGAGCTGTTTGTCTTTTTATGCTGCTTCTGACAGACGAGCTGCTCAAAGCATGCAACTGATAAATGTCATTTTAAACAGAGCATTACCTTTAGTAACCACAGGTGTCACCAAATCAATCAGAACTGAAATCTTGAGGATTAGAACTTCAAATGATAAATATTCAAATGATTCAGCTTCATCAAACTCACCATGAAAAAAATTTTTCTCTTTGGTATGTATGACTTCTAGAGTTTATATGAAGAAGAGCACTAGATTACGTCATTACAGAAAGTGCTGCTCTCTCCTTCATAGCTCTTTTATTTTACTACTTTATGCAAATGCACTGAATATATTGTTTCTCTCCATACGTTATTGGATGAAATGCCATAATGGTGTACATGTGTTGTAATTAGCACAAGTTACACCCCTCAACTCATAATCAAAAATTCTCTTTAACATACCCTGTGTGGGAGTGTGGGGATTTTCTACGAGATTTCTCTCCACATTTCTTGATATCCAGTTAACGAGGACCACTCAAGAGTCAGAAGTCTAAATATATCTTTTTTAGCACTCCTTCCCTGCCCCAATTCAGGGGGCTTGTTATCAGGATGTCCTTCCATTTCGAGCACATATACAACATTCCTGCTTTTTCTCAGTTTTCTCAATCTGAGCACCCTTAATACCACATAAACAATTCTGATAAATAAATAAATAATAAAATAAAGCATTGCAGGTTTTGTCATCCTCCAATGGACGTTAACAAACCACCACAGCTGTTCTTCATTCAGCACTGTAAGTCGGCTGACTGACAGGAATTAGCCAAGTGTGGATAGGAGGGGAAGATTTTTTTTTAAATCATTACAGGAAGGTGAAGACTGACCTTGTCAGTTTTATCAGCCTGATATGTCACCGCATGGGGACAAACATATTGAGTTGACTGGAATTAACACCGATTCCCAGAAGGAAATAACTAAAGTGAGGGGGCCATCTGTTCAGCAATATGGAGGCAATTAACTGCACATAAATGAAGCTGATAAGCATGCAGTGGGTAAATCTATATTCATTAATATTAGACAGAGCAATCACTAATAGATAACAACCTGACTGTGAAAAATCAGCACATGAATGTCTGTTTGGAAGTATCTAACCTCTGTGACCTCTCATATTTGTTTAAATATGCAGATGAGATAATTATGATAATGAGTCTTTCGTATTGCGTTGAGCCGTAGTATTCATCTGTTTGAGCGTGTGCAGGCCACTTTGAATGAAAAATCAACACACACTTGTTTTACTGTTTTCCAGTTTCTGAGAGAGAGAACGTGTTGTTATTTGATTCAGTCTGAACTGTTCCACCTTATCTGTGAGGTTTTCATATATCTGGTCATACCCCTCATTACCCAGAATGAGTTTCACCCACCACAGAAACCAGTCATGAGCTTATACAATATGTAGCACCGGGTGTTATAGACATTGATACTTAGAGCAAAGCAAAAAATGAGATATGTTTTTCAGTAAAAAAGTTTTGCAATATTTACTTTTTAAAAGTAGTATCTGCAATGCAGTTTCTTTTGTACAGTTGGTGGAGGTAGTGAAACTATCAAAAGCAATCATTTTATTTCTATGAGAGTAACCCTTACGTTTGCCACTCTTATTAACTATGTGAGGGCATTAGAGATGTTGTGTGTGTGTGTGTCCACCTGATGAATGTCAAACGAACATAAGTCTAATGTTTACCCCTCTGTTAGATCTGTTTTTGATATTCACCAACTCCTGAGGCCAGTATCTGGCTTTTAGCTGCTAAATCCTCCTTTATGTTTATCAGCTGGTCCCTAACTTTGTCTGTCTGCCATTAAGTTGTGGGCAGTAGTGCAAAGTGTGTCTTCAAAGCTTTTTCATGCTAATGAGAGCAATAAGAGTGAAACAAAAGTTGCAAAGCTATAAAAGAAGAAGAAGAAGAAGAAGAAGAAGAAGAAGAAGAAGAATGTGCTGAAAACACTTTATTAGGGCTTGTAAGTGTAAGAAGTGAAGAGTTGGGTGATATTTTTTGTAGGTTTGTCACTACTAGTGAGCACTTTCACATAAAGTTATTGATGTGATCCATTATTAATACAGAAAACATTTTTATAGCCACTTCGATATTGTGGCTTTAACATCCTTGTTTCAGACATCCAGTAATTTTGATTTCTGGTGTGTAATAAACCTTACAGCCTCACATCACCGTTGCTCTTTTATATCCCACCCCCTGACTGTCCTCCCCAGAAGAAGGAGACAGCAGTTTGTTTTCAGTTTCCCACAGACAGTCGGCGATGGTTGTTTTTAAAGCATGACCACGATTGCTTCATGACCTTTAACGTGTGTGACAAGCAAGTTCCCCTAAACTTTACAAAGCAGGAATTCTAACCCAAACCATGATCTTTGCTTAAACCTAACCAAGTGGTTTTTGTGCCAAAAACCAAAGCAAACTTTAACCATGGCGGTGGTTTTAGAAAAGGCACAAACAATATGTGTTGTCCTGCCTACAGGGGCGTCAGATCAGATGTGATCACATGTTTTTGAATGTTGTTCGACAGGGCAAGGACAAAACAGGGAGTTTTGTAGTTTGTTATTTGAACACTGATCTGAAGAAAGCAACAGTACCACATAATAGTCACAGTTCTTTATGTTTTCAGTGAGAGAAACGTGAGACACACAGTCCAGGTCTAACACTGAAAAGTTATTACATCTGAGTGTTTGAAAGCAACCGTATGAGATTTTTTGACAGCTCATAACAAAAATTATGGTACTTTCAAACTTAGATTCTGAAGAAACTGAGTCAACAGAATTTTATGTTCCCATTGTGGAGCTATTAAATCATTAAATATTATTCATTAATATTAGAATATCATCTAACTGGATTGATATTCCCCGCGACCCTGTGTGTGCTCTGGATAAGCGGGTCAGAAAATGGATGGATGGATGGATGGATTGATATTATTACAGTTTGTGTCCAGTGTCATAATCACAACAACAAGTAGCTGCTTGGGTTTTATTGACTGAGCTGTCTTAGATTAGGGTTTGATGGACAGGAGTGTGATTCGAGACATGGGGTGGTCTGTGCAGGGGGAAAACAAGAAAAGGAAGGAAAATGAACGGTGCTGATGGTGAATAATATGACTCCATAGCTAGATGATCAATGTACTTGATGGAGCCTCTCGAGTGACCAGCTATCATAAAACACGCAGATCATTTTCTTTAACACGGCAGAGTTAACCGAGGAGCTCAGAGGAGAGTGAAACAAGCTCAGCAGGATAAAGCTGACTGTCGGGAGGCCGCACTGACATATTGCACGTCACAAACTCTCCTTGTCAAATATTCATCACATCCCTTTTCCCACCCTCTTTCATTCCAGCTTCAATAGTAATAAATACATTAGTGGATAAAAGAAAATCAAACCAACTCCCAGAGGGAGCATGTGAAGCCTCACAATCTCCATGCTGTTTGTACTTTGGAAGAATCAATTAAAAATGTACAGCTGCCATAGATTTATTATTCATACGCACATCTTTTTCAATTCATCGATGGGCCGACATGTATTTGTCAGGCGGGTAAATACATCAGCAAATGGAGAAGGGAAGAAGTTGGGCTCGTGTAGGCAGCGTTTCCACATTTGCAATTTGAAGGGTTGTGAGTTTCACCATCATGTGAGTGTGTGTGTATGTGTGTGTCAGATTTATGACTTTTAGAGGGGGTCAGTGTAAATTTTGAGTCATTATTCTATCCATGCTGTTCTGTCAGGTAAGTATCTCCTCCCTCACTTTTTTACACCCTCTCTTTGTTTTTTTCTCTGTCTGTCTGTCTGTCTCTCAAACTCAGGGTGCTTCTTCGGGTGCCTGCGTAAAAACATGGATTATTGACCGGTGCATTTTTGAATTTTGACAGATTCTTATCTCATATTTTATCATTTCATCCTTACCCATCTGCCTGCCAGTCAGGTTGCTGGTGCTATAGATCCCTTATGGCTCAGCCAAAGAAACCACTGAAGCTCTGCTATGCAACCTCTCCCCCTGTGCTTTGCTTATAGGATCCACAAGCAGACCTACAAAGATGCGATTGAAGTGAAAGAGTCAAGTCAATCTGAGCTCACTCACTGGCACGCACGCACACACACAAACACATGTGGGTGTTTCGTCTTGTAACATCTGAGATTCTTCAAATGTGCTTTTAAAAAAAGTTTCTCGCCAACCACATCAGTAGAGGCGAAACTTGTGAAAAGGGCTGCCAAGTAAGACACAAACACGCACATGCACACGCACTAACACACCTACCTCCAGGTTTCTCCTCCATGAGAAGACTGTCCTTTCTTCCTCCTCCTCCTCCCCCTCCTCCTCTTCTTCTCTCTCCTTATTGCATTTTTATTAAAAACATCAATCTGTGTGATGCTCGCCTGACATCTGTTCTGGGAAAAGTTGTGGAACCTTAATGGGGGATCAATAGAGGGAAGATTACTCACGCTCAGGTGGAGGGGTGAGGAGTATAGTTTAGCAGATGTTCCATACAAAGATGAGTGAGGTGTGTGTGTGTCTGTGTGTGCGCGCGTGCATGTGTGTGCGTGTACGTGCGTCAATATAGGTATGTGTTTGAACATGTGTGTGTGTTGTGGTATGTGTGAGATAGCAGATATAGAGGATCCCTGAGGGAACCCTCTTCCTGAGAGCTTCATCCTTCAGGCAGAAAAGCTTTGGAGGAAGCATTTCATACCTTTAAAATTACAAGCTTTGAAATGTGAGCGACTGATAGACAGCAGCATTGAGGCTGAACTAACACCTTCGTTTAGACTTAATGTGCTGCCCTTGTGAGGCTGGATCGCTCTATCATGTCTTTGACTAAACTTGATGGTGGAGTGTGTGCACAAATCTTTGCCCTTCTGCTGTATAAATGCTCCTTTTATCTCCGAGATGTGTTGCCTCTAAGATAAGATGAGATCTGAGATGAAATCCCGAACTAAAAGCGTGAGGGCGAAAGAAATCTGAGATCGTGAATGTTGTTGATATGCTCTCCTGCTTTCTCTGTGCTGACAGCTGCTGTCGTTCCAGCTCTCCACCCCTAGAGGGCGAATTCAGGCAGGGAGCGACTCTTTCCTGAGGATGTGCAGGGTCACAGAATATTTTACTGCAGACCGGGATCATCAGAAGACCAGGTGTTAAGTTTTAGCTGCAGCAAAACAGAGAATATAGACGTGGATATGGTATTAATCTCTTGGAAAGATAGGATCTTTGGCAGCTACATGACTTGGCTGGTGATGATGCTTCTCTCATCAATCAGTCCACCTCCTCACATGCAAGAAATACACTGATGGTTCTGAAAATTTCAGCAATTGTAAAATCATTGCAAGACAGACAGAAAGGAAAACGCGAGCGAAAACACACAATGACCTGCTTTCTGACACAATTCCTTCTGGCTCTTTGCCACAATTTCTCGCTGCTTCTCTCCACATCTGGCGGTGGAACATGAAGGGGTTTTTGAAGGCTGGAGATACTGTAGGTTACTGGATGTTCCTCCACCTGCAGGTTGCTTCAATCACACACACACACACGGTAAAACGAGCTTTATCTGGTATGTTAAAAGCACATCCCAGACTCAGGAGGAGCAGCTTGGATGTTTCCAAAGGCGCTGTTTTAGAGAGACAGCAGGAAAGGTGTGAGGAGGAAAAAATATGTGGCCTTTGACCTCAAAGGAAGTGATTTATACAGGACTATAAAGCAAGCCCCCAGGATCAGTGAGTTTGGAGTGGTGGCCACAGTCAGAACTGCAGGCCAAGAGACTTCCACAGGCCCAAAAATAATTTCATACAACTTATTTCTGTAAAATAATGTATATGAAAGGTATAGAGAAGCAGTGTTTAACAGATGTTTCATAACATTTTAATATTACTGTGTAATTTTTTCTCTAATTCTCTTCTTATTCATACTCGACACTACCTGCAAGAAAACATGTGGAAAGAATCACAGTTTTACTATTCAGCTCTAAGTAGGAAGTGTGTTTGGGAGTGTGTGGACCTGACAGACAGGTGTCTCAGCCTGTCTCGCTCTGCTGTGGCTGTCACTGCATGTGAAGTCTCCTCCGTCAGGACCTGCTGTCATGTAGATGAACAGCTTCAGAAACCCTCTGCACCCACACTTTTTCTCGTCCTACAGGTTCCTGTGGATCGTTGTTGCGAACCAACTGCCGCCATCTCTCTCTCTCTCTCTCTCTCTCTCTCTCTCTCTGTCTCTCTACCGCTCAGCCCAACAGGTCAAGGTAGGTGGCCGCCCACCGAGATTTATGCCTGGTAAAGGAACTTTTTCTTTGCTGCTGTTGCCAAGTGCTTGCTCTCTGTAAATAATTTTCTTAAGACCCGCTCTATATCTTAAGTGTTTGTGTGCTTCATGATAAAACTGACTTGATCCAACACTGACACTCACCTCCTGCTGTGATTGGGCAGCTGTGTGTAGGTGATAAAGTCAGCTGGGTGTGACCTTCTCTCTCTAGCTCTCTTTTTTCATGCTTGACACAGCCATTTCCTTTTTATGTCATGTGTGCCATTATTTTTGCAAATAAACAATATCTGTCCCCTTTGTAAAGATGACATGAAGAGGGACCACCAACACCGATGACAGCACCAGTTAACCAGCAGCGGTGAATAAAAGACTAGATATTTTCCCAGAATTTCAGTGTTCACACTCTCTATCTCATGAAAAAAAAACTTTTGATGAGTACAACATAAAACATCATTAAAACTGATCCGATGAACTGAGGTACTAGATACACAGACCCATGGCAATATAGCAAGACTCAGAATATAATTTGAATCTGGACACTACGAACCCTGGTGGAAACTGAATATTATGAAATGTCCTGGGATCTTAGTTATACATTTGTACTGTCTGACTGGTTACATTGTCACTTGTTTGACATGTATGATCATGTGTTGTAATCGTTCTGTCTCTCTCATCATTTTGTTGCTCTTGTTCTTGTTCATTGTGTTTACAGTGTTTTGTAAGCCTGCACAGGCTGAACAACTTTTGGTGCAAGACACTTGGAAAAAATAAATAACTCACTTATATTGCTTGTGATTCACCCATGTGCATGAATGTAGAAACTTTATACAGTCTATGGTTGAATTTCATGCACCACGACACAACAAACAAACACACACAAAAGTAATCCTAAAAGTATTTATGAAAAAATTGCTCTCTTTGGCTTGTTTTACTTTCACAGCATCAAGCAAAGACAGTACGGCCTGCTTTTCTCCCTCGTTTTCCTGTCTCTATCACTCCCTGTGTCCTGCCCTTGAAAGAGAAAAGGACAGGCTCAGACAGCCTGGGAACTACTAGAATATCCGAGCAGCGCTACATCAAAGGCCACCCCATTTGCACAGCAGCTTACACACACCCACACAAACACAAACACCGGCTTACATATTTGGGGTTGCTTTCTCTGAAGTTCATTACGAGTGGCAGAACTATTACCCTCTTTGACAGCGTGTGTGTGAGTCAACTACAAGGGGGGAGAGTTCAGCTCATAAACAGTTCGACTCGGCCGAAAAGTTGGGAAGCGTCCCTGCGTTATCATTCGTTTTTTTTCCTCTTATTTCTGGAGAGCGAGTCGACCGCCTGCGTGTGAAAATGTTATCCACAGATGCTAGCAAAAATGCGTTGCGTATTGTAAATAGCTTTCACAAGTCATTTTCCGTGACCGGTGGTTTAAGTTAGTGCAACAAAAATGGCAAGAATCGTAAGTAGTTGGATTAGTAGACATCTCCTCCCACAGTCTCTGATCTTTTACTGCAGCCTCATGAGAAGGAAGCCCTCTTCCACAGTCATCTAGTACACTTAATCTAAAGTGGCAATATTAGAACCCTGAGCCAGTGCCAAGACAAATGCAGCTAGCGCGCCCAACTGGCTGTTCTCAATGGTTCCCGGTGTACCATGTCAAGGAACAGGGAGGTGGATCTCTCATGAGCGAATGTGCTGTCGGAGAGTGGGAATGAGCGAGGGAGGAACGGCCAGATTAACGTGAGAACAGAGGAGGAGTGTACCGTGTGTGGGAGGGACAGATGATGGATACAAGATGTGTGAAGATCCTTGGGCAAGATGAAAGAGTTTGAACAGTCATATTGAGTTATTGGACTAAGAGTTTGAGCAATGTAATAATAACAGCAGAGAGAGAGAGCGGGAGCGGAGGTCGACGTGACATCATTAAAAGGAGGATTAACGTGCAGTTTCACCTTAAAAGTTAAGGTGGAAATGGACTCTAATCTCCCTGCGGCTCATTGTTACTTAAGTAAGCTGGAGAGGCTTCGTTTCAAGGCCAGATCTGGTCAAAACATGAAACTGAAGTCCACTTGAATGGGAGCTCAATCAGGGCCGAGGCCACGGTGGTTAAGGTGGACAGGGACACTGACTTTGTTGTAAAGTTGAGGTTGCATTCCTGCATCCACGAGCGGTTGGATACAAGCCGTCTCACCACATGTTGGAACCATTACATGATGTCATGGTGGTATAATTTCCCACCATCGCCTGCATGTGTGAGAGGAAGTGATGTCACAGGCTCAGGCTGAGCCCTGCAGATGGCACTCTGATAGAAGAAGGAAGATACCATCTAAACTGTGTGTTTGTGTGAGTGTGAGTGTGAGTGTGAGTGTGTGGGTGGGATGGGGGGGGGTTAATGAGATGTGTCAACAGATGCACAGATCAGTTGGTTTATTTCCAAAACACAGCTCTCTCTAAGACGGGGTTTTCATCCTTTCTTTTTACAGTTTGTAGATCTGGGATTAGCTGTCGCTGGCAAGTTTTAAATCAAAAACAGAGGATAAGTGCCTTTAAAGCTGCACTGATCAGTATTTTGAATGGATAAAATGACGATATGTAATGTAAAAAAAAGAAAAAAAGAAAACAAACTTGCAGAGAATTATTATCTGACCATAGTAATCATAAAAGGAGTGAATTCATTTAAGGGGTCAGCATTCACTGCGGGACCAAAAACACAGCTCCAAATGAATAAAGTTTAATGCTAATGTTGTTCCAATGCTAATGCTGCTCTTTGTCTGAAGGATGTATGGGTAAACAACTGTTTTGCTAATGCGTTAGCCATGTAAACTTTATATATATGGCTATGATGCACTGCCCTCAAGTGGCCAGTCTTTCTGATCATCACAGTGTAATTTATCATTAAGTTCAATTTTGCTGCCAATAAGGCTGACATTTTTTATATCCTGAGTGGCTCTGAAAATGCTTAATTAAATGGCAGACATATAAGTCAAATAATTCACGTGACTTCTAGTTGAAAGCAGAACTATAAAGTATTATGATACCCATCATTACAGCATAAAGTTGGAAACTACATTTCTGAAGAGCTCTGATCGATCCAAGCTTCATTAAAAAACAACAAAAAAAGTGATTTTCTTTTTCTTTTTCTTTTGTGGACAATCCTGACAGATCCTTAATTCTGACATTTAACAAATCTGCATCAGGATGTAACTATTTCAGCATCCTTTTGATCTGTTTATTGCAATTAAATCACAGGAAAATCTGTTTCTTTTGGGATCATACTGCTGTAGTAAACCAGAATAATTCAGCCGACATGTGTCTTGCCAGATAAAATGAATGCTTATTGATTTTGACACACCAATTATGTCACTGTCTCACCACAGACAGACGGAGCGCTGAATATTCACAGTAAACACAGATGATCCCACGGTCAAACTCATTGTTGTCCAAACTATTGTCCTGCGCATGAGCACGAGTTCGTTCTGAGTCGCTCAGTTTGTTTCCCATTTACAGAGTCAGGGCTGTGTAAGAATTCCAGATTTTTTTTCCAACAGCAAACAAGAAGAAGACAATCCCAGGAAAAAGTTTATTGGATTAAAGATGTAGACTAAACCTTTCATTCAACCTGCAGGTGAATATGACACACTTTCAGATCTATACTGACAAAATGATTCATCCTATTTTCTCTAATAATCCATCGCTGGTTTTATATAGGATATCACTAATTTGTTGCACTCTAAAAATAGTGCTACATGTGGGAAGATACAATTATCACCGCCTACAATCCTTTTCATTTACATACTGATGAAATAAATTGGAACTAAATACTGCCACAACAACTCAGAAAACAATATGCGCAACCTCAAAAGTCCCAGGTGTTTATTTGTTTGCATTTCAAACACATCTCTCTTTGTGTGTAAACTGGTTAAGCGCTTAATCACTAGTTTCAGGGGAAGGGAGAGGGGAAATGGAGTGGGACGGTTAAAGTGGATTATTTTGCAAGAGGGAAAAAAATTGGGGGTAGAAGAAGGGAAAAGGGAGAGGAAGGCTGAGCGGCAATCGATGTTTTTTTCCCCCAGAGCTCCACGGGGATTTGCGCTGAGTGATCTGAAGTGGCGCCCCGCTGTGCAAACCTGAGTGCTTTGACTCCACATAAAACCATTCAATCACAGAGCACCATGTTCTACTAAAAAGCCCCTTATGAGATCATTACCAAGGATGAACAAACAGGCGCTAATGAAAAAGCCAGAGCACTTTCCTTGTGTGAAGGATATGGAAGACGCGAGTAAAGTTGGAATTAGAGATACATTTATGGTTTGGATGGTGTGTTTTCTTCCTGTCTCCGGGCCAGGAGGTCACAGATGCTTCTGCACTGATGTCCTGCGGTGAAACATTTCATCTGGATAAATTCAAAATGTGTGTGTTCATAGATGAGTTCACTCCTTATTTGGTGTTCCTCTCAGTGTTTTCTGTGGCTCTGGAGAAAATTTGTCATTTCCAAGAAAATAACCCTGATGATGTCACACTGATGGCATCAGGGTTTTTGCACTTTAAAACTACAAATTCACAAAAGAAACAGCATTACAAGTAGGGGATATAGAGTTTACAATGTGAGAATACTGACCAGGCAGACAGACTAAGGAGAGATTCCATCTTAGTTGCATCATGGGAACTGTAGTATTTTACCCACACCGGTAACTTTGTCCATCCTGTTTTCTTTTGCAAATCCTCTTCTTTTATACAATGACCATGCTAAAGCAGTGGTGAGCCCCTTAAATGTGCCTTTTCTTCACAGGATTAGGTTCAAATTGAGGCTGATATAAGTGGCTCTGTTGATGTTAAGAATGCCACTTAAAGATGTTGGTGGTTTTATCAAACACTAAAAGGAAATAACAAGGATGAAATCCTTTGGGAGGGTTTGGGAGTGTTGGTCACTTAAAACTAACAATCAATCAATAATTGAAATGATTGTGATGTGGGGCCTTTAGGGTCTATAGCATACTGTGTGTTTAAACATTGCATCTGTGAGACTTGATGTATACCCATTAGCACTGAGCAGAAATGATCCATTTGCTGTTGGGAATCTGCCACTATTGTCAGACTCACTGCTACTTAAGCAGGCTGGACTCTGCCAACATCAAACAAACCAGCGGGGCCCATTACAAATGAGCCTCAACAACTCCAACCAAAACAAAATTCTTCTTTCTTTTTGTGGCACTCGGGACCTGGGAACATGAAACCCGCAACGGTCATATTGACAGTTCCTCCTGTTAGCACACAGAAAAACAATGTTAGGATAATGATGCAATCCATCAAGCAGAAACAGTAACAAGGGGCAGCCCCTATGCAAAGTGATACCGCTGTGTTTTAAGGCCCCCATAATGCACCTGCTTGTTTCCACAACAGAGGAAAACTCACATTTGTGAGCCACTAGCTCGTTTACCACATTGACCTAATGGCACCCAACCTTCAGCTCGGCAGTGTATCATAAATCAAAAGTCCATACTACTCAGGAGGCATCTTCACTGCCTATTCTATTCTATGTTTATTTGTAGGAATAATTCCCGATATCTGGAAGGAATTCTTTCATCTTTCCTCATAACATCAGGCCTGTCCAGGAATAACCTGAGAACAAACAGGAACAGTCATTGTTATAAGTCAGCTGCCAGTTGCTGGGGACAGGTGACAAAAAATGTTCAAAGCCTGAGCAACATTAAGCATCAAGAACACTGAAAGCAATGCACATGTCACCGGTGGATTAAGTAGCCGTGCCATGCACAAAGACCTCCAACTGCAGACGTAAGCGGGGTGGAACCACATGAAACGGTCAGCAGCAGCAGAGACTGTATCACAGGGCTGCCAGTAAAGAGTTCTTGGTCAGTGTACAGTGCGCCCTGTTTTAGAGCCACATGCGCAGATGAAAAGCCGAGGAACATTAAAGGGGTTGACCACCTGTCCCAGTCCCCTCTCTCAGGCCTGAATGAGACCACAGGGAGATCCTCTTCCTCCAGCACACCACCTGCCACCACTACCTCCCCTTTAACGTTGGGCAACTCTTTAAAGATCCCACAATGGCACTTTGTAAGAGTTCCCAGTTCAGCATGGAGACCACTTGCAAAATCCACAAAACACGGCGCTGTGACTTCCTTAAAATACAAAGTAATTAAGAGTTTACAATTTCTGAATTATTGTGCTTTATTCCAGAAATTAACCTCACTCTGACACTGTATCTTGTTGAAACTGCTCCTGCAAATACTGAGACATAAAAAATAAAATCAGACCTGGAAATGCATAGATGATGGTTTTGCCTGTACCTTAATGCAACATATCAAATTTACACATTTAATGAACACCCAATTCCCTACATACTTTTTTTGTATATTCAAACCTATTTGGCAAACAGCAGAGACGAGCCATAACACCTACAATTATATATTTACACATCCAGCAGACACAAAGCAGTTTTCATTTGTGTTTCCGGCTACATGGCAACTGTAAAAAGTTCAAAGGTCCAATGGAGCTGAACAAAACTGTGAGTCAGGTTGTTCTATGTGTGTTTTTCACTACAAGTGACCCCTTACATGATTTAATCTGTTGTTAATTTACTGACTGTAGCCTTTTAAGACTTCCATTGGAACAACCTGTCAGTTTGACTTTGTATCCATGATTTGCAGTTCTGCTTGCTAAATAATTTAGGTGTTTTTTTGTGTGAAAACTTTACAGCAGTAAAGATAATCTTTTAAATATTAAAAGTGTGAGTGTGCTATAAAAACAGTACTTGCAGGAAACATATTATCTTATAACAGAGGCAGAGTACTTTGGCTCTTGGAGACTGATATGTGGGTTGAAGCTTCAGTACATGTATGACACGCAGTCTGTAGAATGAGATGAAAATAAAGTGCTGGTTGTGCAACTGCAGCCGTTAGAAGCCAGCTCTGTGGTAAGAGAAGAAGAAACAAAAACTGTGAGAAGGCAAAGCCTGTTTCATACAAAGATCAGCCTCCCTCTCTGACTCTATCTGCCTCTCTTTGCTCAAGGCAAACCTTTTCATCTTTAGTACCCACCCAAACAGCCATCCGTGACACTTAGGAGTCCATTTAACTCCAATGGAATAATAAAGACCGCGAGTAGGAGCTGATGTCTCCAGTAGAAGTAAATTACAGTAATGACGAGCAGAGCACATTATATAAGATGTCTGACGGATCAGCATATGCCCTTTGATGGAAGTTTATCAAACTGAACACAGCATAGCACTAACAGGAAAACGTTGAGAAAAAGAATGGAGTTTAATGCCAAGTTGTACTCAGTGTTAAATTTAATGGTACAAGTCAGGAAGAGTTACATCAAAGGCCACTTAAAACAGCGGGTTGTTTTTTCAGCTCAAATAAAAGACAAACTGTCATCATCATTAAACTTGGCCACAGATTGTTTTTTCTCTGTTTTGGATAGAGAAAAAAAGGTTTATCTATCCTCCATTCCTCCCACTGCCATGTAGGTCAGTGTCAGTGAATCAGATGTAACATATATCAGGAGAAAAAATGCAGAGCTGCAGCCAGACCCAGACTGGCCATCTGGCAATTCTGGCACACGCCTGAAGAGACAGTCCACTTTTGAGCCATTACTCACAGAAATGATTTAATGATAGATATTTGTAAGATAGTGTAGTGTGAGTGTGACTGGGTGTTTCACTGAGTGCCTCCACAGCACTTCATTGTGAAATCAAAACACTTGGATGTGCTCAGAACAAACTGCCGTCTTGGATCAAATGATTCTCATCGCCGTTGCAGGTGTGCTTTGAAGACAAACTTTTATATGGGCAGTTAATGTGTCAAAGAAAGTCCTGATAAAAGGATTTGCTTTTTTCAAGTGACAAGTGCAGACAGTTTTTTTTTCATTTCAGCTAAATGAATTCAAAGTTAATTTGGTAGTATTACAGTTTGTAAAATTGTGCTCCTAAAACTTGGACCTTTATATGTGACATCTTAACAAGCCAGACAGACAAACACATGTTATATAAGTGTTTAGCATGTATGTGACATAAAAATGCTTAAAACTTCTGAAAATAGTAAGATGTCAAACCAGCTCCCAATGCATTTTCAAAATTGTTATAGCAATATTGTGAAACTATGCTATAAACCAAATAGTATAAACCATAAAACAATTCTTGAGTGAAGTTAAACTTTGAAGTTCAGCTGCAGTGGGAATAAATGCAACCATCTTAACCCAAAGGATGTAAGACAGCTTTAAACCAATATTACTTTATTTCTTACTCATTTGGGGATACATAGTGAGAACACAGCACTGACAAGTAATCATTATATTCAAATGTTAAGATGTTTGCAAACAGTCCCGTATTCACACATGAGAACATTGAGAAACATGAACAGTCATGTTCTGCATGAATGTAAGTTCAACATGCACTCTCCCATTAGCTCTGTTTTGGTCTTCACCTACTCCTGAAGGAAATAACTGACTAAAAGCTACTTAACTTTGTTGCTTACATTTTCTTTTTCACTGAAAGCAGCAGTCTGTTGAGGCTGGAGGCAAGAGAATGAAGGCCAATAAGCAATACCACAAACCAAAACCAAACCTATAAGCTGAAAGAGGTTAAAAAGCTCTGTGAAGCTGAAGGGAACTGCAGATTCAAGTGAATTGGCTCTTTCATGTTACACATCACACTAATCATTACACTAATCTGAGCTATTGTTAATTTAAAAAATGTGATGACTAAATGCAAGGGAATATGTATTGTTAAATATATTGTTTAGAAAAGCAAACTCTTAAGTGGAAGTATTGAGGTGCACCTTTTCAGTCACCTTTTCACACACAGTCACCTCACAGTCCTGTCTTGGTTGCATGATTTATATCATACCATTGTGATGTTTCTTCTGCTGGAGGTGCACACGTGAACCCGGTTCAGATCATCAAAGGAGGTGCAGCCCGTTCCCATGCTTGTTCCTCGGGTCTTGCCATTAAATATAAGAATATCAGGTTAAGTGATCAAAGACCCTTGGTTTCTGGGGCTTAAGTGTTACTCTATTTCATCAAAGGCCAGCAGTCTCTTTAACCCACACTACCTCAAGGTAACATTAAACTAGAAGGTAATGGAGCTCTGCCTTTCCTGTAAATACTGTACGTGCCTTTTTCAATGGGAACCAATGTGAAAGAGGATATAATGACACAAAATGGCAGCTTCTTTTCTCACATTCCTCCAGCCTCCAACAACAAAGGCACCTGTCTCTTTTATCTGCAAAAAGACAATACAAACAGACTTCAAAAGCATATCCGGCTGACACTTGCTTTTCCTCCGACCAAAGTGTTTATCAGGCAAGCATTTATCAAGCCAGTCTGGGGCATTGTGTTGCCAGTAACCCGCTTCCTCCAGCCCCTGGTTAATTGTCACGACATGTGTCCCTCCAAACCACAACTTGGGAGCTATTAGTATCAGCTTCCTGTTGATGACTAATGTATTCACATGCCGCTGTGTGGCACTCGTTTCAACAGGAGAGCAGAGAGTGCGGCACATTTGTTCGGTGTTACTCAGCTGGTTAATAAATCAGATATAAAAGAACAATTGAACTCTTTGATGCAAGTAATCTTGTGTTTTAAGTATTGCTTCAGGCCAACAAAATTTTCCACTGGCAATAAATGGGTATGCTTTCATACAATGCATGAGACAAACACTGTCACACTAGCCGAGTTCAGCTCTTAGTTAGGCCACCCATGTTGACTTTGTGATGCTGTGTAGCGTGGCAAATGTTTGCCAGTGGCAGATAGGTCAAAGCCCTGTGGAAAATATTCAGGTGACAACCAGGTAATCAGGTGTTCGAGGTGCTCACATGCTTCTCAAGCTCAAGCTCTTTGACTGTCAAGACACAGTTTTTCTCACAGCCTCGTCTCTGGTTTACTGGATCCATCTGCGCGCCAGCTAGATCTTCACCAGATGGAGAGGAAAATGCAGGGTTCTCTCTCTCCCTCTCTTTGTCTGTCTCGCTCACTCTTCTGTGTGCGAGAGAAAAAGTCTAACAATGCACACTGAAGACAGACGGTCTCCTAAACATAAGGCCAGCATGTGTTGCCGTGCTGCACAAATAGACACGTCCAACTCGAGCCCTGCTAGTTTACACAGCGGCCACATCATCCTCACCGTCCTAATGTTGCTCTCTTTGCCTGCTTCAGAAACGTAGAGCTACACAGGTTTGCTTTGTAGGTTGGCAGAAAGGTGGAGGTTAAAAATCCTGTCCTAACCTCCATCTTTCTTGTGCACATGGTTTGTAAGAGGTGGAGGCTGTGGTGAATTAGGTTATACAGCATTTCCTACAAAGCAGCAAAGTAAGATGCACAAACACATGTAAACAATAATAATAATTGTATACCCTTGTGTCCCAATAGCCTCTGTTGTTTTCTGCCATGCTTTAGGTGTGTTAAAAGTTCAGGTAGTTGCAAGAATTGCATAGGACTCGAATAGTGTTTGAAATCACCACCACATCTTTCCAGCGTCTAAATTGGCAGCTAAATTTGGCAAAAGTAAGAGATGTTCAATCCAACCAACATGTCCGCCTCATGCAGCTATTGGCTGGATGCGCAGAGGTGAAAATGTCACTGAACTTCACCTTCAAGCTCTCTTTCTTTGTGACGTTTCAAACAAACAGAAGTGTGACACTGATGCCTTCCAGAAGAGTCTGTCCAAGAGTGTGTGTCATTGTATCCCTGATTGTACGAGTCATCACAACTGCACCTTCAAGAGAGGCCATTGAGAACACGTATACACACTTTTGCCTTCAGACAAACTGTAGTTACACAACACTTTGTACCAACTGGTTCGTTTCAAACATACATAAGGGTTCTCATGTCAGACACTGAACTCCTTCAAGCTACACTGAAACTATCGCTGACTGTGTACAGAAATCTCTAGAGGAGGGCAAGCAAAAACATATTTCATATTAATGATGACAGTGATTAGATGATAGATTAAGTATTTGACCAAATAGTCATCTAATAGCTATGGCCTCCAGACCCTCCACATACTACTTCTGCACTAATGAGCACTTTAACATTAAACACACCTTTCCCTTTCTTTTAGCTGTATCATCGTTGCTGGCCTCCTCTGCGCTTCCTCTGTCTGCTTCTCAGCATCTGCTGCCAGCTGGCTGGGAACCCAAGCCGTGCTCTGTGTATCAGTAAATATTCCATACAGCTCTCTGGACACTTTTTTTCCTAAACCAGTATATCTGGTGACTTCACAGCATTAATCAGATGTCCTTTGAAGCTCCACTGATCTCACTTTGTAGCCGACAACAAATAACATGCACTTTTATTACTTGCTAGACATTTTGTATTTTTCCCCTAATCCTTTCAAGTTTGTCCTCAGCCGCGCTGTATGTGCTATGATCCGTCTCTCGCTCCCTCCCTATCCCTCATCCCTCTCTCTTTCTATCTAATCCCAGACGAAAGGGAGTTGGACTCTCATTCCAAAAGTTGGATTTGTAAATAGCTTGAACCACATCTAAGGGAGAGACAGAATTAGCAAGAAAACACCAACTCTGAGCAGAGAAATGGCGAGAAGAAAATACCATATTGTTCAAAATTCAGGGCCAGAAATCCTCTAATGCAAGTCCCATACAAGAGGTTATGGAAGACAGAGAAGTGCATTTTCGACAGGGCTTAATCCAAAGTAAACCTTGGAGCCATGCACAATTTCCATCCTCACTTCACAATAAGTTTTGTTTGCTCTCTGTTGCTCTGAAGAAATTATCAAAGGTAACTCAATCGCTTTCAGTCCCAGGAAAAGATTAATCACTGACATGCACAATAATGACCAAGAAGTGAAGAGGCGTTCAGTGTGGAAAGAACTCTCATAACAAAGTGACCCATGGTGATCATCGCAGCACTTTCATACTCAAAACTGTCTCTTTCATGTGGGTGACGTGTCCTGCCCGCTTCTCCAGGAGACGCCAGCAAGGCACCATGGTCCGATTAGGGAGCTGCTGGCAAACAATACCAGGGCCCGGTGCCATCTCCAGCTGCTTCCTCTCCACAAAGGCCCTCACTGGAATTGACTGTACTTATTTATTCCTCTTTTATAAGGCTGACATGAAAGACAGAGCTGTTTATGTATGTTTATTATGATTTGGCTTTGCAATGGGAACCTTAAGGAAGACTCCCTCAGAGAATCAAAAGGCTGGTGTGTGTTTGATGCTGGACCCAAGTCCTCTCGAATGTTGGGCTCAGCTGGTAACTCACTCTGGGTTCATTACTTCTGCTGATACTTAGACATGATGTAGCATGACCTCAGCCACTCTTCAGTAGCATGGCTCAATCTCCTCATCTCAGCAGATTTTCAAAATCACAAAGGCTACAGGCAAGGTGGCACACTGGGTCCTCTAAAACTGAAAGTGACAGCGCTTCTCCCATTGTTGCACCAAGTACCTCCACACTCACTCTGAAAACTTGTCCGTATCCCATGTGCAGCCCTGTGGGGAATGGCAAAGCCTCACGTCTGCTGCCGATTAGGGAGAGAGATTAAGGTCTGCCAGGAGAAACCGGGCCATTGTGGAGGTGTGGGTACTGGGAGAGATGGAATGAATAAAAGACGAGTTCAAACCAAATCAGGCCTGCTGGGCTTATCCACCATCAACTGCAGAGTGGTTGGAGCTTCCTGATAAAGATGCAAGAAACCCCGATGAGAAGAAGAAGGGGGAAAAAAACCCAGAACCATTAAGTTTACATAGATTTCAACCCCCACCACCAACTGCTCGCATGCCATCCAAAATCTGCCCGTCTTTTTCTTCTCTTACCTTCATCTCGTCTCTCACCTGATGTGATGGCCGCTTTGATTCGAGATTCATGCTGGTACTTTAAGCTCTTAACCAACCAAGGAAGATTTTCTAGACTTATTGTAATTTATAGTATGATACTTCTCTGCATATATTCACTCCCTGATGAAAGAAATCTGTCAAATCCATTTATTCATCAGTTACTCTGCTGATGGCTACATTTGGTTTCAATAACATCTTCACCTGGGACTTAATTCTCATTTACAGAGACGATGTCCTCAGAAATGAATGTTTTTTAGTACATTTTTGCTTTCCTTACCTGACTTCCTTACTTGATAGCGCTTGCCACCAGTGGGCACTATGAGCATACAGGGTAGGTAACGTGATGGAAATGTGGTTTAAGATGGGCACACACTCTTCCTGTGCACACAGACTGTTGAACTAAATCAGAAAAATCCAGGCATGGGCAGAACCTGCTGTTTTTTATTCCTCATAACAACTTTATACTACAGACTTTGCTCAGTCAAGTCTTGCAAATATGTGAAACCTCCTCCTACAAGTTAAGCTGGGATGACATGCACATTATTAGCCCCTTCATTGCACGTGCTTCTAAAATCACAATCTCAAGTCTACTGCACCCAATGAATGATGTCTGTGACCACATTATCACATGATTAGTGGCAGCTAGTTGAGGTGTACCAAGCAAATTACTGCTAAATAAGTGTTGTGCTGTGCTGATTACTATCTCTTCAGGTTTCCTAACCCACCATATTAAGATGGTTACTGGTTTACTGTAATTCTGAAGTGGATGCTTCTGGCTTTGTCATCTTTCTTTGTTTCACTCTGAAAATCTCTGAGCTTTTACTGGATGTCAGCATGTAATTATGTGACATGTAGATGTATTAAAGACCTAAAGGGTGTGTGTAGCATGGTAAGGTTTGTTAACACTGCAATGAAATTAACCTGGTTCAAAATATCCCAAAATCTTTAATATCTTCCAGTGATTCCAGCTCTCCGCTCTCCTCTCTGCTTCCACTCCTTCACTTCGATTTAGGAGTAGCTCCACCATCTAGTGGTTACATCTGCAACATAGCAGCCTCCCTCAGAACGCGCTCGCCTCCTTCGCAACGCAACAGTCTCCAACACAGAACATAAAATAGTACTCATGTTGCTTCTATGGTAACACAAATAACTCCAAGCCAATCATTTGAAGTTCATCCATACTGCGCTAATGATGCTAATAAGGCTAATGACAAAGAGGGTCCTCTGTTCTCCTTTCATGTCAGCCACGAAACAAGAACAACATCTCCCTTCCTTAGGACAGTATTGAATGGATTTTGGCTTCAGAGGGTAGCTCAGTTCGCTTTGAAAATCTCGGGGGGTTTTTATCATGAGAGAGGAGGCGACTGGAGCAAGTGAGAGAAAGCGGGAAAAGGATTGTTTGGAGTCAGAAACACATTTCAAAGGCTCCCCCAAAAACAGCCTGTGAAATCTGAGATGAAACCAGCTAATAAAGCGCCACACGGCAATAAATAATGCAACAAGAGGAAACAACATGAAAGATCTTTTCATCTCCATATAGAGAGGAAAAGGGAAAGGAAGCAATGCGAGTGTGTATACGCTCGTTTCTGTAGTCAATACAATAGTTTGTTGGACTTTCCTTTGAAACTTTGGAACATTCGGTCAAGAGGAGACATGCATTTCTAGTTTACAGTCCTGGTGGTGCGCTCAATTAATGTCGCGAAAAAAATGACAAAATGAAAAAGGAAAACAAGATGTTTCCATAAAGCTGGGGACACGAGGAACATGGTGACCTTTGACACTTGCCTCTTGTCTCTTTTTGTACATGTGTTGCATCACAAACTGGTCTCAATAATAAAAAAAAGTGGGTAAAATACTCTCTTTTCCCTCATTTCATATTAGAGTATCCTTCATCTCGTACAGCAGCCCTTCTACCCCATTTAGGTGGGAAGTAAAGCCAATTCTTATGACTCAGTAGAGTCAACAGGCCAAAAAATCCCCTCACACCCACCCAAAATAGTTCTGTCCACCAGCTGACAGCCAAGGACGGAGATCAAACCGACCACAAAGCAGGGGGGTCGAAACAAGAGCAACAAAAGGGTTTCCTCTCCTAATCTCTGTTAAATTAGAGTAGACGTGTGGGGCGGTGTGGGCTTCCTGGAGAGGATAAAGGGGCTCGAGTAGTGACTGGAAGAGGACTGTGTGGTTATGATATTATTAATAAAGGCAGCATGGAGGGTGGACAAGTGCTAAAGCTGCATGTGAGACTGGTGCGTGTGTGAGAGTGTGTGTGTTAGTGAACGAAAGTGAGAAAGACAGAGAGACAAAAAGAGAGAGGAGGCAGCAGACCTGTTGTATAAGACTGACATCTTGTGGCCAGATGAGTCACATGGACCATAAAAGACAGCTGATTAACATTTCCATTGTCCTGAGAAGACCGCTGTGATCAGAGATCACCTGAACACGACAGTCAACACAATTTACTGTTAAACCACAAATAGAAAGAAATTCATTAAAAGCATGTCAACCTTCTGACTGATGGTTATATTGTCTTTGTGTAGTCTATATAATAATAACACATATGTAATTGTGTGTATCATCTCAATCATTACATACAGATAAAGACATGACAGACATAACATGCAGCATGTACACAAGAACTGTCACCAAGAGTTTTTGATCATGTAAACAGATAGAGTAAGTGCGCTCTCTATAATACTTTCTGAACATGTGCATTAGTATTACAACTTATATTTCTTTTTGTTACCTTTGTAATTTTCATATCATGATTTTTTTCACGATTTATTGCTGTTTTATCCTCCTCAAGCACAGTACACACAGCTCATGGGAGCTCCCTTCTTTGCATTCCTGCCCCTTTGAGACTCCTGCCCAGGTTTTTTTTCTGTCTGTGGTCCTTAGAGCTCCCCTCGTTGGTCTCCAGCACTGACTGTAATAGATTTGAATACAGAGATGTGAGTGGTAATAACACAAAGGCGCCAGCAGAAGGCGGCAGAGTCCTTCTATCAGTCATCTATCTATCTATCTATCTATCTATCTATCTATCTATCTATCTATCTATCTATCTATCTATCTATCTATCTA
>JBAJHX010000051.1:3868487-3884442 GCA_037176925.1 Amniataba percoides
ACGAGGGGATTGGAGGGAAGACGGGGGTTTTTCAGGGTTGGGGGGGCCAAAGTGAAGGGGAGAGGAAAAAACTTCTTCCTTCCTCGGAGGGAACCCCCCCCCCCCCCCACACACACACACACACACACACACACACACCTCCAGCCAGGAGAAGAAGCCAAGGGAAAGTTTGCCCCCCACCCCATTCATGACTTCTTGTGTGACTCCACCCAAGCCCAGTGATGAAGCAGGAGGGGACAGTTTGATCAGAGGTCCCTCTCCATGAGGTGGATCTTGTAGAAATGACAAGGTGGTGTGTGTGGACGGTGGTCCGGATGTTTCCCTTCAGTTCAGTCGCAGACAGACAGACAGACAGAGGCATCCCCTGTCTCTTTTCTGGAGCAAACGACTGAGTCACTTTCTATATTCAACTCCTGCTTAAGAATTGATGACGAGGCTAAACAGTACGTAGACTGTGCAAAATCAAAATGTGTTTTACTCATGCATCACTACTTCTACCCCTACGCGCAACCACACACACGCACACACAAACACGGCTGTGCACGCAGATGCATTCACACTCACACATACATGCATTTCACAGGAAGATGTTGCTCCAGATATTTTGCTGCATCACACCTCCGGAGACAGAGCACACTGTGTGGATGCTACTGTAACATGCTAATAAGAGGCTCAATCTGGTGTGTGTGTATGTGTGTGTGTGTGTGTGTGTGTGTGTGTGTTTGCATGTGGCCCGACTCCACCTGCCCACCAAGTATAGTTGCGCCTTATCTGCGGACGTGTGTGTGCAATGCATACATGCATGTTGTGTTTCATGAAGATAAAAAGCAAGCCCTGACACTCAGAGCAGAATTGAAACAGAAGAAGAAGAAGAATATGAGGCTGGCTGCGTTCTGAAGGCCCTCCCAGGCTTTACTAATTTATGATGTTATTTTTAGGCTTGGCTACATTTTTGATGCTTTGTATTTGTCAAGTTTAATACTGAGAGAAAACTCGGGGTGTGTCTGTCAACCTCTTTGTACGTAACTACGTGCACACAAACATAGAGCGCACACATACGCATGCCTGCTCGCATTCAGACACACCAATTATATGTGGAGATACGGCCATGCATTATTAATAATGATAATAATGTTTGGTGTTGCACTCTCCAAAACCAACACAAGTGCTTGACGTGACACTGCGCCGGCATAATGCACAGTTCAGCTTTACTCCCTGATGTAACCAAATCTCTCCTAGCTCCCTTTTCACTGTCAGAGCCTTTCAAGCTGTGCACCCAATTGCAAATAAAATAAGAGGGAGAGTCAAATGTTCCTCAACCAAAGGCCTGACGTGTTGAACTTTCCACCCCAAAACTCATCACACTTCATAACTGCGCTATACTTAGGCTACTTCTGAAACCTGAATATTGTAAGAGGTAAATCCCTTTTAAAAAACTCCTCTAAACATTTGAGGATGTTAAGACTTCAGGAAAAGAGAGTCTTCTCAAAGAGCAAAAACTGGTTCAGCCACAAAGCATTTTCCTCGCTCATTACTGCACGGTGGTGAATGAGAAACTAAGGAGGTTGGGAGGAGTTGCTCTAATGAGGTCTAAAAGGGTTTAGGTCAACCCTAATCGCCTCTGCCATATAGGCGGCACTTTCAGCCAGTTTGGCTTCAATCTGAAACCCCTGATTAAAGGGTTTTTCCGACAACAGCAGAAATAGTTCTTTAAGCGCTTTTAGTGCAGTAGGGCCATCAGAGGCTGTCCGTCAGTTCTTACGGGACGGAGACAGACAATAAACTGACGTCAGCCTGCTGATTCAGGAGACGTCCTCTGACTTCAGATTTTACCTCCATAGTATCATACCATACTTTGTGACGTGTTTCGGAGGGTTACTGGGGATTTTATGTCACCTACAGTGTGAGGGGCTGAAGGACTACACACACCTGCTCTAGGTGGCTAACAAGCAGACATCTATGCAAGGAAATGAAAGAGCCCTACACAGTAAATCAAATGCTTTTAAGCTCTGAAGATCAGTGTTTCTGCACTTTTCTTCAGGATCCCACAGGAGAAGTTTAAAACTTGAAATAAAAAATGATGTCATCAGACAGATCAGATTAGATCAGATCAGAGAGTGAACGGCTTTCCTCCTCTCCTTGTCTTAATTCAAATGTAGATTATAGAAATGAATAGTATGGATCTAAAGCTGTCTGAAGGACCCCTCCCTGTCTAGGGCCATGTTACCAAGCCCCCCTCCAGATCTAGATCTTGAGCAGTTCTAGATCTGGCCCTGAATATGTGTAAAGATAGATGGGACCAATTCCATGTAGGTAAAACATATGTGGTTGCTGCCCAGTTGTCTTCCTGTATGCCTCATGCGCTCAGAGTATCCACAGTAATGTATTTCTGACCATAATGTCCACTGTATGCTGCCACGCTGTGTTCCAGCTCCGTACAGCTGCTGGAGACAATCTGCTATTAGTGTCCACCAGATGTGTGAAATAAGTTTCTCACTTACAGCTCACATGCAGCTCTTTCTCCACTTTTTTTGCTCAGCCTCATCTTTGTTGAACCAGCTCACTTCTCTGGAGAGGGACATGTTCAAAAGTCATAGGTATCTCTGTGGAGCAACAGGAGAAATGATACAATTTTCCTTCTGCTAATACATAATATTTAAGAAATACAGGCACAAAGTAAAGATAACCTAGAATGCTGTGGTATGATTATTAAAACCACTAAAGTATAGGCACCAACTATCTGTTCCAGTGATCTTAAATGAATTGTAAACTTTTATTTAATATGTTTATAAAACATGAAAGAGTGTCAATAATAAAACAACTGTATAAAACAGCTCTAAACATTAGAGCTAGAAATGCTGCTCCTGTAGGACAGACTGAAGATGCTCCACACCATTAATGATGGTGATTTAGCAGACAGTCGCATTGCCCACATGGCAGTAGATTAATTACCCAGCTAAATGGGAAAGCTGCCGGCTGTGCATCTGTGTTTCACTAACAGAAACATGTTAAAATAAAAAATAAAATATGTTAGACTAACTAATGGTAAACACTTGATGCCTTAAACCTGTGTCTCCCACTTTGTCTCTTAGTACTAGTAGACAGATTTACAAGCAGGATGAACCTAAATGGAGATTCATAATCCTTTGTCTTTAATCAGTTGACAAAAATATTTGGGAAATGAATAAATGAATAGATAGAAACAATGCTGTGGTCAACAACACTGTTTGCAACACTGGATATTCACAAATAGATATGATAGCACCGGTGTTAACCTCGTATCCTATTTTCACATTTTCCAAAAGCACCCATTTACCTTATTGACAAAGTGGAGATCGAAGACAAATGTGTTCTCTGACTCAACGCCAAACTCCTGCTCCCTGAGACGAAACCCCTTAATGAAATATAAATCAACTAATGAGAGAACTGCAACATATCATCAAAACCTTCAGCCTTTCTGGCATCGCATATGAAACCAAAAAAAGTCTCTCTGCAAACCTTGTCCTTAAGTCCAACTAATAGCTTGAATCTAAGTTACATGATGAAGAGAGACACAAACGCATCTTCATACTTAGTGTGTCAGCCACCGACTGTGTCAATTAAATGATAGTCATTCGTCTGAAAAGGTCATTAGGTTACAAGGATTGTGTGTGTGTGTGTGTGTGTGTGTGTGTGTGTGTTTGTCTGTAACATGAGCCTCTAATTGGATTGTGTCCCCTATCCGCCTCCCTTAGAGGAGTGCACATATAATTCTTTTGGGTCAAGAGGAGGATGGGAGGAGATGGGAGGTAGAAACAGTGAATGAAAGATGTGTAACACACAACAGATTTGTGAATCAGAGATTAAATATTTACTGAGAACATAAACACACAACAGACAAGGACAGGGGGTATAAAAATTATTCACACATGCCTGATACTGATAGTATATTTCAAAGTTTGTACATTGAATTCTCATTTAATTTAAAACTGTATACCAACATTTCTGTAAAACTGCATATGCTGTCAAATCTTTGGCAGGAAAAATGGTGCACTTTAAGATTTGCATTTCTGGCAGCAGACAGTTTCAGCCAAACAAATGCTTTACTGCTCTGTACTTTGAATCTGTGGCTAATAGTATCTTCCTCTCAACAGCAGCTAATTATTGTGAGCTCTGTATTGTTTCATACATGATAAAACATACTGATACTGTTAAATTATTCAGGAGACACCTGTGCTTTCACATGAATAGCATTGAGGTAGTTGTCCAAGGTTGACTTTCAATTAGAAATTACCAGAGCAGGCAACGTCTCACCTCTCGGGACCAGTGTTGACCAGGGGTAGCATACGTATATATCCTCAAGCAAAACGGGTAAACATAACAGTGGTGTGCTCACATTAATGTTGATACATGAGCTCTAAGCATTGTACATAAAAACACCTCTAAAGTTACCTCTTGTTTTAATTAGGAGTCTCTTATTGCAGGCTTAAAGCATCCTCACACCTGTACAGTGTTGTTAGACAGGTGCATTGCTTTTCATTTTCAGCAGATTCAGATCACTTCCAGCTGATTCCTGCCACCAGTGGCCAGCTTATAAAATGTGTCTGTAATAGAAACTCAAGAGTAAAACCAGGAGAAAAGCATAATGTAGAAGAACCTAAAAAAAAGTGATTTAGTATTAAGCTGTGTCCATGTTATTGTGGCAAACTGCTTTTGCATACGCCTCTTTTGTTAATGTGAATGTGTTGTATGCAGTTCTACCTTCACTTTGACCCAAGCTGCCAGGTTTGTTACAGAAGAGTTGACACTGACCTACAGATTTTTGAGTAATATACCAATCATTATCTTTTTTGCAAAATAAACAAATACATGCCCACACTTTTACAATAAGTGGTTCTGGCTTGGATTGGATTTCTGCATCATCCAACATAATAAACATTAAATACCACCCACCCACTCTATGTGGGTTAAAAAAGCAAGGACTGATCTCAGATAATAGCTTTTTTTAACGCCCAGGTTTGACACATGTTCTTCAGTGTTTTTTTGGGTTTGCATACCAGTCATACACTCATACTCATCTTGCTCCATTTTTGTGTCGCTCACATTTCCCTTTCTCATCCTTCTTCTCTGCTGCCTCATGTGTTTTTTTCTCTTTCTCTCTCTCTCTCTCGTTCCCCCTCATTCTCTGTCTTTCTCTGTGCGTCGGTATGCCTGTTAGTTGTTCCTGGTAGAGTGAAGCGGCTGCATTATCTAGATACATTATTGATGCACGCAGCACTCTGACTAACACGCACACACACATGCACACCAACTCCAGCCACTCACTCACATAATAAAAACATACATACACTCATAAAATCAAACACATTGTCTCACATAGACACACACGTACGCGCTCACAAAGAGCATGTGCCTCAATTTGTTTTTGGGTATGAGGAAGAGAAGGAGAACGGCGGTGCACGTGCACACCGTTTTCTGTATGGATGAGCGAACACAGTTGATTCTGCCCAACTCTGGTTTGAAGAGAAGATGAAGCAGTTGCTCTGTTTGAAACGCACAAGACAAAAATTAAGCAAATGCTGGCAGCCACATGCTGAGCTACTAGCAGTGTGTGTGTGCTCAACACCCTGTAGTACTTAGACGTGCCGGAGGAAACAATCAATCTTTAAAAATAACTAAAGACACAGAGATATAGAGATGTTCATAAAAGCTGGGAAGAAAATAAAGAATGAAGGGAGGGGGAATTATGAAAGAAAAATGTACTAAAGGGTGAGGATTTGAGTGAGGGGGGAGATGGATGTGGGAGGGGGGGCAGAAGAGTTCCCAGCATCTCTTTTCCCAGGGCTTTGTAAGGGCCTCATTAAATATGGATGGTGTTTGGAGCAGAGCAGGGGCAAGTGGGACTCCACAAACAGCACAAGCAGCCCGGGCAGGCCCATCCTGCTGCGACGGAGCCCTGCCGTCTTTTTCGCCTCGTCTGTCTCTCCCTCTCCTCCTCTCTCGACCCGCTTCTCTTTTCTCTTGCTCTCTTTTTCCTCCCCTCTTTCATTTCCGACCTCTCGCTCTCTGCCGTCACATGCGCCTATCTGTCAGCCACTCCAATGACAATGTGCGCCTTTTTTTTTTTTTTATTTGCTGCTTGGCCTGTCTGTTCCTGTCTTTTCCATCTCCTTATTTTCCCTCCTCTTCCTCTGTTCATAGTCCTCCTCTTCTGCGCCTCCCACTGTCATCGCTGCTCTATTCCCTCTCTCCACTTCCTCACTTTCGCTTTTCTCTCCATCCCTGTGATCATTACTGTGTTGTTTGATTAGCACATTTGAATGAAGAGGGAAGTGCCTCCTCATTGTTCACTCCCCTCTTCATAGCTTTCCTTTTAGATGAAAATTATGTGTGGTGGATGGAAGAGCCTATCTATCCGTCTGTCTCTGTCTTTCTGTTTCTGTTTTTTCGTCTATGCCAAATGCTTCTGACTCCATGATTCAGACTACAACAATCTTGAGTACCCCACAGTGTAGTCTAACTCTCAAATTCTGACATTGTGTTTGCCCTCAGGAGATGAAGACATGTCATGCTGGTCCTCTTCAGCAGAACGATGGATGGAGAGAAAGCAGAGTGGGACTGTAATTGGCGCCTTCATGGAGCCCTGATACACAGGGCAGAGAGCAGGTGTGTATGTGTGTGTGTGTCAGTAAATACAAATGTGAAACAGATTTTGCTTATATGTGTACACAAACCGAAAGATGATGAGATTAGAGGATTAAGAGAGTGTGGGATAGCCAAAGAGCGAGACAGACACCCAGTGAGAGAGAGTTGTGTAGTAAAGCAGACATAGACTGTGTCTGTGATATCGTTTTAGCCAGTCTGTTACCCTGAACAGACCTGTAAGGTTGTGGTGAAGCTCAGTCTAATCTGGCTCAGCGGGAGTGACGCACAAACACCCTGTCACAGCCTGCAAACACACTGTATAATCCCATTTGCCTGCTCTGTGTGTTGGTGTGTATGTGTCTACTGTATGTGTGTGTGTGGGTGCATTCAGAGTATTATGCAAAAGTTGTGTACCGTGTTGTAAGTAATACATGTTTCAGCATATGCAACACTCAGCCAGGTCTCCTAAAAAGTATGATCATAAAACACTACAGTACTCAGCTCTGGCTAATGCAGTTTGGATGAAATTTTATTTTGCTTGGTGTGTGTTCACTGACAACACTTTTTGCAGTTTAGTTAGGATGACATGTTAACTACAGAGAAGGCATAGAGAGCAAGTCTGGGTGGATGGACAGTTGTATAAAGCAGACAGACTTTGATAATAGGGACTGGTAACTGTGACATGTGTTCCTGATTGCTTAGGGTACCAAACCACTTGCTCAGAGAAAGAGCAGCCTTTGGATAAAACATTCATTGGTTTAATTCATCCTATCTCATGCTTCAAGGGAGTGCTGGCCTTTTCAGTGTTTTACCAAGATCACAATCTTGATCTTAGTCAACCATAAAAGTGGTCAATATGGTGAGAGAACCAATTAAATATGTTGACAGTTGATGTTTTATAGATAAACTACTTTAACTACTTTTTTTCACCTATAGTTGCTGCTCCTTCCACCAGGCCAAATGTTGTGAAAAACATATTTGTATGAAGTCATTGAAAGGGATCTAGCTGCATTAGAAGGATTAGATAGAATATACCACACTGAATTAATTTAAATTTTACCCCCTTTTTATTTAACTGTGTATGTTCTGCATGTGGTTCACCTGGTTAGTTTCTTATAAAACACACCTATTTAAAATCCTTTGGGTTCTTCCAGTGAGGGTGAAATCTAAGGAAGCACACAGAGGAATATGTATAGAGGGGGTTATATGACAATGTGAATGAATGAATATGCAACAGAGAGCTTAAGTGTGGGCAGTGGGGCATAAACCATAAGTGCTACTGCAGCCCCATCACTCAGCTTCTGAGTGTGTGTGTGTGTGTCTTTTTCTGCAGCAGTTGTTACCCTGCCCATCTCAAGCCTCAGCAAAACACCTCATTGCCGGGAGATGACATTCGAGTTTCCTGTAACGTGTTATAGCAGAGGCAAGACGCCTCACATAATGCAACCCTAATGGTGAATGTCAGAAAAAATGATTAGATTATCGAATTATTATTGTTATATACAGCCTTTGGGGAAGCAAAGGCATTTATTTGTCACAAAAGCCCAGATACAGTATATAATGAGTAAGACAAATGATCAGATCATTAACTACTCACAAAATTTATCAGGAGACTAAATAAGTCATTCGTTCTGATCAAGTTCACCCGTTGACAAAAGTTGACCGCACTGTAAGTTCACTTCACACTGGACTCAAAGCATGTCATGTTAAGCAAAAGAACAACTTTGTCAGTTTTTATTAATTGAGAATATGCAGATGCAAACATTCACATTCACAATCAGGTTAGTTTTTTTAATCCCCAGTTGGACACGTATTTTAACCAGTCAGGTATGAATCAAGATGAGTTAGTTGACTTGTATTGAATTCTGTGGTCAGAGTTAAGAAGAAAAAGAGCACAGAGCCTCAACCTGATCTCTCTTTTCTGGATGGAAGGGCTCGCCTCCTCTATTACTGTGAGTACTTCCTGGGAAATCCAAGGCATGACATTGTGTTGTTCCCAGTGCATCTATGGTGCGATTTGAGAGTAGTTCCTCACTGGCACATAGTTGGTATTTTGGTGACTTGCTGAGCACCAAAGCAGTGAATGTAAAAATTTTGAGTAATAGGATAGTTGTTTGGCAGTGTTGGAACATTACCTTTCACTGTAGCTACTTAAAATTAAGTAACTTTTATCTACTGTGCAGCCAAATAATTCAGATGCATCTTTCAAAGAAGGGCTGGGCAAAACATTAGATCAGGATCAATTTTCCATATTGATTTAGATAGATATTTATTATAATGTATTCTTTAATAATGCTGCTAGTTTGAAGAGCATCTTGATATTGACTGAAGCCTTAGGAAACCAGAGGGTTCATTAGTTCAATTTTAGGAATTTTTTATTAACTCATTACTAACTCATCATCTATGAATTAGCTTTCCATATGGAGCAATAGCTGCAAAAGACGAGACCACTGATTGTTTTCATGGTACAGACCAACTAGGACTAGTAGGCAGATTAACATGGGCGCACATTTTCCTACGCTCTGTGTGTTTGCTGGGATGATACCTTTATGAGTGATAGAGAGGATTTGTTGTGTGTCCTGTGCTGGTGGCACAGACTGGCAGCATATTTTGCAGACCACTTAATCTGCACTTTGCCACTTTTGAAACGTCCAAACCACCTCCACAAAACTGACGTCCTGTTACCTTTTTGTCTCAGCCCTGGTAAAGTGAGTTTATTTTCACTGAACCCTTCCATGCACCTCAGTTCCACACATTTTCCCTCTTTTCCAGATAACATCCACTTTCACATCCCTAACAACTCACACATGACCGTAACGACTCTCACAGGTCAAGACCATATTAGAGTTACAATGCCTGAACTCCCTACCAGTTAGAACTGAAGATGAGATGAAACGTCTTCAAGAACCTCAAGCAAGTGCAGTTGACTTTCTTCTAACTCTTAGAGATTACCATGACCTGTATGACTGAGAATCTGCACAGACACTTTGATAGTTGTTTTTCCCCAGCGGCTTGAACAGTGTTTATGTAGATTATACTACATTATATAGTTATAAAGATATATGGTTTATACAAATCTACAAATGGAACTCAAGGATGGTGTACAAAATAATATAATATGACATTATATTAGATATAGGTTTTATTTTAAGCTCGATTTTTATAGTTGTGTTAGAGGCACAGAGAAAGGATAAACAGATGTGAGAAATCTGATTCCTCCCACAAACAATAATCTAATAAAAAAGAGGGAGGAGGACACACAAGCAAGGATAGCATGGTAAATAATGGGATGAAAGCAACACATTCATGAGAAAAGAAGAGAGTGCAGATGTCAATCTAGATGTAATCCAAGGAAGGACTGGTGTGTTTTCTTTACATGAAGAAAATAATATTCATTTAATTTTCACCAAATAAAGATAGATATAAGGGGTTAGCCAGTCTTCATCTCTTAGAGATTACTTAGTTTTAGAATTGACAGCGTAAATGGAAATAGATCCATGTAGATTGAACTTTTAGAGCTGATTCAGCAGACTTGAAGTTATTTCTTACACGTGTCCTCACAGTGAGGTTGCCAGATTGGCACTGCAAGGTAACTGCCAGCAGTAACATCCAGGTCATTAGATAGTGCAAGTACCTGGCAGCACATGCTGTAGCTGTAAAAGCTTTAAAGAAGTGTTGGACCGATGATTACATGTCTGAGTCAAGACACACCTCCACTTGTTTAACTATTTCTTAAACCAGTTCCTTCAACCAAAATCATTACACCACAGGTTTCCAAAATCACTTTACAATGATTGGTGTTACGTGCTTGCTGTGTACCACAATACATCACTTCAATACAGCGTTTCCTTTGTCAGTTTAATAGGAAGAAGAGCACTTGTATTTTTACCTTTGGGATTTCTAAATAAACTGTACCATAATACCTTGATACACCACCAATTTTCTGTGTGAATTCTGGCACGTTTTCTCAATTTCATTAATCCCAAAATGGACTGGAACAGCCTTAAAATCCCCTCTTCCCATTAGGAGAAACCAAAAATAATGGCAAGAGTCAGCAATACATACACCAAGAACATTCAGTAAGTGCAAGTGTAAGGTTGAGAAATGCAACCTGTTATGTGATTGATGTGTGAGGGAAGTACAGTATAACATTCCCAGCAGCCTCTAATGTTACAGGTTTGAAAAAAAAATCTGCCGACATTTCCTCTCCTCATCTCTTATCTTGAACGCTGTGGTTGCAAAACAGGAATTGTTATGCACTCTCGACACTATTTTACCAGAGTGGATTGGATCACTGGACCGCGGGGCTCGTACTTCATCAGTATAGTCAATCAAAGCCACTTAGGAAGGAAAACAAATTTATGGGATTAGAGGGATTTAGGTGTGTATGAAGGCTTTGTCCCAGTGTTTGACATCTGAAATACACACACATGTGGCTGTAATCCATCCCTGATTATCTGCTTTTAGAATGAAGTAACTCCTCTGGAAATCCTCAATTTCCAAGCTTCAGGGTCTTAACAGGTATTTATATTTATGTGTGTATCCGTCTTTCTCATGAGATCACCATGCCAGCGAGCTAGTTGGATTATTTTGACACTAACAAACTTAAGTACACTCCTGCATTGTGTCTCTGTAACGTGAGAAGTGAGATACCCTGAATGAAGCAAACAGGAAGAGTGAGTTATGGAAGAGATACAAGTGCGGGGCAGAGAGGATAAAATGAAAGAGAGACAGAGAAGCAGGAGAGGGGTATTCACAGACAGATGGATGGATAATGTGCTTATGACTCAAGATCCCACAGGACAGATTGCCGTCCGCCTTTGTCACTCACCACTTTCATCACTAAGCCCTCCTCCTTTCTCACCTTCTATCACACGTCTCTGTTTTCAATCCTCTTTTCATTCTGTTGTATGCTCTTGTCACATCACACTCTACCTGATGCTGCACTGAACATAATTTTTTTCTATTCTTTCTTCCAACACTTAACTCCCCCCCTCTTCTCTCCTATCCTCTCTTCTCCCTCCCTCTCCGCCCTCTTGTGTTCTCTAATGGATGGTGCTAATGCCCATCATCAGCAGTGTCCATCTGGGAGAGATTCCTTCCTGTGTCTGCTCACCGAGGGACACAACAGCCCTGCTGAGATCATTCACTCATTCATTCACTCATTCATTCCATCCAACTATGAATTCATTCAATTATCATCCACCATCACCACCATTACATCACCTTCATCCTGATTGAGTGATTACAGAAAATATTTAATTCATTAATCTGTTCACTTACCCATTCACTGCTTGTAGGCTTTTCAATCTGTCATTCAGAGCAAGATAACAGCACGAGTATCTGTTTCCCAGTCACAGTTGAGTAGATTCAGGCTTTGATGATGTGAAGGAGGTATTAGGTAACACTTAATGACCAAGTCTTTGTCTGACTGCACCAGACTTCACACTGGGAGCTAAGGTGTGTGCGTGTGCCTGTACATGTGTGTGTGTGCGCGCGCACAGAGTAAAAAGAAGACTCAGAGCAACTTCTTGTTTTCTTCACTAATGTTTTGGCCGTTTAAAGAACCTCTGCTTGTTTACTTAAAGAGCAAATCATAGAAACTGATGAACTTTAAACTGCTCACTATAAGCACTAAAAAGCAAACAACATTATTCAGTGTGATTTATCCTTACCATGAAAGGCACATTGACATGTATATGTGTACAGTATTTGGTTTGTTAGATTGAATGTAAATTATGGAATTATAATGAAATCCAAATTATTTTGTCACGTTTCAATTTTTGCTAGACAACATGTGCATGTAAACATCCCTTGTGGTAGAAAAACGACTACAACCATCTATCAATCATCAGTTGATCATCAAAGAAATTATATACTAAACCAATTTAACTAACTTTTTCAGTGATTTCAAAGCCAAAATACTAAACATCCTTTAATTTCAACTTCTCGGGTGTGTTTTCTTAGCAATATCCTGAGATGACAAAGAGTACTAGAATATTTCACTGAACTAAAATTACATTTACTAAAAGTAAAAAGTAGGTTAGTTAAAGTTCACTCTGAGTAAATGTTAATACATTTTAAGAGGAAGGGCCCAGGGTGAGGATACAAAAGTACTGGATAATGTTATATGAAAGACCAAATTAAAGAAAACATTTAGGCTATAAAACACATTTCATGTCCAAACTCACAATATATTCCTTCACAAATCACACTTAATATTGCTGTTCCCACATGAGACTTGAACACTGCAAAGTTCGTCACAATCTCCTCTGTTCTTAGCTCTTAACTTCTTAGCAGTCCTACTGCAGTCTAGTCATTACATTTCACTGATGTACTCTTTGACTTTTTGACATTTAAACTGCTATATTAAAATATTTAAGAAAAACTAATGGAATAAAATACCCAAACTGCTACTACTGACCATATATAAACTATAAATTTTAATAAACTTGAAAGAGTCACCTATTTGAGTTCTGGAAAAGGAAAATGATCCTTTTTTACTTATTGTATTATTTTATAATAGAAAATAATTAATTTGACTAATGGAGAAAAAAATTAATCAATTTAATAATATATTTTAACCATATACAGATATACACAATTCACAGTTCATTTTTGTGTACATCTGTCTCCTTAATGTCTGAAGGGCTTGTGTGTGTGTGTGTGTGTGTGTGTGTGTGTGTGTGCGCGCGTATGTAAGCTGATATGGCCTTACCTAAAAAATTGAAAGATCCCACAAAGACCAATTAACTCACAGTAGGTCCGTGTATTAGCCTGACTAAACCCCACAGACGTGTCCATTACTGTACATCCAGCTCACCAACCACCACAGCCTGTCAGCCACCATTTATAATGACCAGCTGCCTCACAGCAAACACAGCAGGGACACATTTAAAGGAGACGCCGTCGCTGCTGATAATTAGTAATTAATGATATCGATGTTTACTGAGGACTAAACACAAGATGCAGGCAGTTGGCTCATAACTCGGGCTAAGAGCCCATTAGGCTGCGTGAAGTCACAAGTGACATCATTGTTGGCCTCAGCCCATGTCTAAAACCCAGACGTCCCACTGCCAAGCCTAATGTGTGTGAATATGTGTGTGTGTGTGTGTGTGTGTGCGTGTGTGTGTATGTATGTGTGTGTGTGTGTGTGTGTTGCGCCGACACTTTGTCTGTAATGTGGAGCCATTTCACCAATTATCCAAATATACTGTATGTATGACTCCTTTGACATTCTCCCCCTGGTAGGTAAATGGAGGTGCAGGACAGGAGCCGCTCCCCATCCCGTAGGACCAGCCGGGTGGAACAGGTGGTGGGACGATGGTTGAGACGGTCTCGAGACTTGGGCAGCAGGTCTCACTCTCTGAGCAGGTAAATGTCTCATTTTGTCTTATTTAAATTCATCTGTTAAAATCTTCATTTCATCTGACCTGTATGTCCTTTGGCTGAGGGAGGGGCCTAAATGAAGTTCACCACAGTTAATAAAACTGTCAGTGCAGAAATGCAAAAACATAATATGCAAGGTGTCTTCCTGAATTTTTTTTTCTTTTTTATTTCTGTCCACCTGCTCTTCTCCAGAGACCGGGTCACAGTGGATGGGAAGACGGCAGAGTCCTGTGGCTCAGATCAGAGGAACTACCCCTTCCGCTTCATTGTACAGATCCCAAGGGACCCGAGCCTCAACTCCCATGGCCTCACTCTGTCCTCCCAGACCCCCATCCTGGTGCAAGAGGTCACCCCAGGTATGAAAATGAAATTATGAATGAGTTCAAGATTCAAGATCTAAGCCCTTTGTTCACCCGAGTGTCTGCTCTGAGTCTCACCCTGGAAACTCATGAGAAGTAGAAGTACAGTACTAATCAGTATCAGGAGATTGATTTTATTGCTGAGTTGAGTTGGTCCTCCTCCTCTTCCCTAACACCAGCTCAGACTCTTTCCCCCATGGAGACTTCATTCTACATGCCAGTTTCCTCTGCCAAGGTCTGCAGTGTTTTGGTCTGCTTTGTCAGCGTCTCTTGCCCAGCAGGCACAGCTGCTTCGGTTCAAAAGCTGTTAAGCATTGTTGCATTCGTAATTCAATCAAATCGAATGAATTGAACCGGAGCTATCGGTTTCTTGTAGACACTGAAAATACGGTATTTCTTTTTCACTCTCATTCATCTCTGCATATTTAATCTACAAACATATATCATTATTATTGGTATTTAAATGTAAGCTTCTGTAAAGAGATGCAACGTTTGCATGCTAATAGGCTGACAGGACTAGTGTCCCACAATTATGGCATACCATAATTTGGAGGAAGGTGCTGGAATGAACTATGTTGTGTTCTTTCAGAAGGTTTCTGTCCCATTCCCACTGTTGTCTCTTGTTTTGCATAGAGCGAATCTTCTCAGTGAATGTAATAGTGGATCTGTGCCAGACAACTGCAGGCCTCTGGCCAGCTTACAAGACAAACTGCAAGTGGAAACTCCGTGAGAGGCTGATGCTGCGTGCTCATAATGCATACATGCACACAAAATCACATTAACAAAGGAAGCGCACTGTGGCTGATGTTGTGTGTGCATGGTGTGTGTGTGTATAAAGCACCTTTCAATGCTTCTTAATGCAGAGGTAATGCAGAGGTAAAACAAAGGAGGAACTTTTCAAACAGGGACTTCTCCTGCCCTTAAGGCTCTCAGGCAGCACTTCTCAACTTTTGTACTGTCGCCAAGAATTTTGTCCAATCAAATGCCTGATGCATTTTTCTGGTTTGCAGTATGCAGTGTGTAAAACAGTGTGTAAACATACAAATACATAGTTTTGCACAATTCTATGCTCACACCAGACAGCACACCCCCTATTAATGAAGTAAGTAAATTGCAGCGTGTGCTATGAGTGTACTGTTATAAACTGTGATATGTAAGTTTGAATTTGATTCAGTGTTTCCACAAGTTACATCTCATTATTTTGTCAGTCATTGAACCCTTTTGAGGTTCAAGCGTCACATCATTGAATCTAAACTATATTTCATGCTGTGAAAATCAAAAAATATATTATATTATATCATTAACAACTGATTAAAAATTAACTGATTACTTAAAAGTCATTAAATACAAACTGAATCTTACATTCTGCCTGTATTTGTACTCTGAAGTACAGTTTGCTACTGAGCTGCAGAGCTGCAAGGATCTGAATCCCCCTGAGGTCCGAGGGCAGATTACCTCGCTTTCTCCTGTCTGGCTCAAGCCTGCCCTGTCACCATCTGCTTGTGCCTGTCTCACACACACACACACACACACACACACACACACACACACACACACACACACACACACACACACACACACAC
>JBAJHX010000051.1:3884542-3907625 GCA_037176925.1 Amniataba percoides
CCACAAAGGCTTGGCTCAATTTTTCCTCGTTCTCTCTCTCTCTCTCTCTCTCTCTCTCTCTCTCTCTCTCTCTCTCTGTTTCTCTCTCTGTTTCTCTTTGGCACGTGCTGACGCATCTTCGCAGTGAAATATGACTCCTTTATTTAAAAGCATTTTCAGAGATATTGGTGTCAACTGCATCTTACTATGTTAATGTTTAATGTGACACCAAGTTCTAACTTGAATTTTATGTACATACATAATATGTATGTGTGTGTATGTGTGTATACATATATACATACGTGTGTGTGTGTGTATACATATATTCAACTTGAATTTTATTTATATACAATTTTATAGAAAAACTTAATTTGAATAACTGAGTATTTGATACTTGGTGTACATATAAAATGTGCTCAGGATGCTGCTGCTGATGGTAATATGTGAAGCAGTGGTGGGAAGTGCTCTATGGGACAGTGAATAAGGTGGGGAATTTTTAAGTTAGCTTTTTAGTTATTTTTAAGAGTTAGAAGAAAGTCAACTACACTTGGTTGATGTTCTTGAACGGACATCAAGTAAAACAAATACTTGATGTTTTACTTACTCATGTTTGATTTAATTTTTTAATTTGTGCAAATGTTCAGTGAGGAATGTAGCAAAATGTATATGATTGTCTTGGATATATAAACCCAACATGTTCATGTGACATTCCCTCTGGTTATGTTCACTTTCCTCCATGTTTGGTTGTGTTGCCTTGAGTCAAACATCCTGCCTGCCAGTATTCATGCCATGCAGAAGAACACAAAGTGTTGTCCAAATGACAGTTTAAGGTACAGCACTTTTTTTTTAGATTGCCAGAAATTAAAAGTATTTGTATGATAAAAACTCAGGTCAGACATTAACACTGGCAGATAGTTGAGAGAGGACAAGCTGATCGAATGCTAAATGAGGCACAGCGATATACACTTGCTTGTTATACACTAAATTGGATGTACCGTGATTAGATTACTGGTCTCCCTGCGGTGGAACAGTTAGGTTTGGAGAGCTGTGTGAAAAATTATGCATCAGTGCGAGATGAAAGGAGATGACTAGAATACAAGCTACTGCCTGTTATCCACCCCAGTTGCGGTCTGAATGCCAGCCAATTGAACACCCTCAAGCATGACAACTCAAGGACATTTTGTGTGTCCAGGTGGTCCTGCAGATGGTCGGCTCGTCCCTGGCGACCAGCTTGTGAAGATCAATAACGTCGCTGTCGATGACCTGACCCCGGAGCAAGCTGCTGAAATAATCAGGTCTACCCTGACAGCTGCGTTCACAGACACACACATTCATGCATGATTATTGGTACACACACCACAAAATGCTGTTCAGAATTTAGCCATGCACCTCACGTACAACATTACCAGCCACCCTTTTCTTTCTTTTACAGGGAGTGTCAAGATTTGTTGACAATGACGGTCCTCAGAACGATGCTGGTGAGTGTGCTGTATGAAACTCAACACACTCCTCACTGATCATTTTAGATCAGTTCAGAGCATTTCTTGTTTCCTCTTGTACAAACACATACACGGGCATGTATGTGTACAGAGCTTACATACTGTGGATGTACAGTGTCTCTATACACAAGGGACTGAAGCACTGTTGTCAACAAACCCATTAATCAACATGTCAATGAGTGTTGGGGTCGAGCATCGTGACTAACAAGCGTCCTGTCGCCAAGGTCCCTCCACTACATCAGTGTTAACAGTGACAACACGTTACACCCTCAGAAACTCCCCCTCCAGAGTCAGATAAACCCACTCTCGATCATGATCACTCAATCTGTGTGTGTGTGTGCGCGAGCGTGTAACTGTGTGTGTGTGTGTGTGAGTGAGTGTTTGTAGACCTCAATCTGTGAAGCTGATGTATGTGCTTGCACTAAGGTGAAGTAGATCAGTAAATAAATGGCAGCTCCTCAGTGATTCTCATCAGCAGCTCTGCTGATGGAAGCACCTTTAACATGTGATTCATGGTTCACAGCAATTCCAAGAAATCATTATTGGATTTTAAGGAACTATTAGTGTTTCCCAGAAAATATCCATCTTTGTCATGCTTGTTGATGGAAACAAAACATCTAAATACTTCTGATCTAGGGCATGTTGTGATTAATGTGAAGGTTTTTATTATAATCACAGAGTTATGAAAGAGCAGGAGGATTGCTTGATAGTTTTCTCTGATGCTTTCGATTCACAAACTGTAACAGGTTTTGCAGTAATGACAACAAGGAGCTCATCTTTGTTACTGAGCCCTTGTACTTAAGATGAATATGAGTGCATAATGGATATCCCCAAAATGTATATCCCTTGGCTGAACTTCAAAATTGCCAAATTGATTTGGATGTCTGTGTTGTATTGAAAATGAAATAGTATTACAATAACTACATTAATGCAGTTTTAAAAGGGGATGTACCGATTTATATGTCATAATCACTTGTCTCATTCTTCTCCCTGTTGTCTACATTTCTTCATTAAATGCTATCCAGTATCCAGTGTGCGCATCATCTCCACAAAGCGCTTGTGATTTTGATTTTTTAAGTTCTTTTAAATAAATAATCAATGTATATTTTTAATATGTAGCATAAACTCAAGGTATTTGTTAAAACAGTCCTTTTGGTTCAATATAATAGTTCTTTTATAGTCTAATAGTTTTAATGTCAGTAGTGGTACTAAAGCTCTCTAAAGTGTGCATCAACCAAAAGAGAACTGGGTATCTACTGACAAACCATTAAGTAATGAAATATGTACATTTATGTATGCATGCTTGGATGACTAGCAAAACAAAAGCAAAGTGCAGTTAATGTTTTTATTTCCCTCATATGTCAACTTTGCCTCACTGAAAAAAACAGTAAACACGCACCACATTCAGACCTGATTAAATTATAAGAAATACTTTTGTTGATTCGTATTCCTTCCAGGGCCCAAAGTCATCATTCATCACACCAGAAAAGAGGGCCAAGCTCAGATCCAATCCAGTAAAAGTTCACTTTGCTGAGGAGGTGGAAGTCAATGGACACTCTCAGGTGAGTGAGAGAACATGAGATGCATTTAGTCTACTCCTGGTGCTAATGATGTACAGATCAGCTCCTGATCCACATTCCTCCATTTCTTCTTACCTTGTACACATTTTATTATCAATGTAGGTGTTATTAAGAGCCTATTTACACATCAGCGGACCTTCTTTTTTATAAGATAGCTAAACTGAACAGATTTACAACTAACACTGAATGAAAACTTCCAAACTAACTTGTGAAACAAACATATATTTTTATCCCATAATCCTTCAGATCTTAAGATATATATCGATGCCTATTTTCACTGATAGCCAAGTCACAGGCCATCAGTGAAAATAGGATGTTGAAAGAAATACACTTGACACAATTTATATCTTAATTATATGATATTTGATACAAAAGACATAGCTTTAAAATGAGATTTATAATGCCAAATGTGCACATTGATAAAGAGTGATGTTTTATCATTATTATTCCATAGTATATGCAGTTTTTATCTTATAAGCCCCGCTGTGGTTGGTCAGAGTTTCCATCCTGCCAGCGGATGTGAAATTAGCTGGATGAGGAAAACCACAAAGGCTGGAGTGCCCATTACTAATCACAGAGAAAACACGGATCAATATCTGCCTCATCCTCCAGTCCTAATGTCTGTGATTACAGGACAATAAGCATCAGATTAAGGAAAGAGGTAGAGATAGAGAGAGAGAGGGAGATACAGTAGGGAAGAGACAGAGCAGATGGGGGGACGGGGTGTCCTGTTAGCCATCGTTAAAAGGGAGAGGAAACGAGAAATGGAAGATGGGAGGGTGACAAGGGAGGTGTTGTCTGAAATTTGAAAGCTCTCCATTTGAACTTCAAAACATACAGACATCAATGTTGCATTACATCACGGTGTCAATACAAAAAAACACTCTAAAACGGTAAGGGAACAGGGATGAGGCAGGGAAAGATGACTCACCACAATGAACAAACTAGGCAGACAGAAACAGGCCAGAGGATATGATGGGAAGAAAAGCTCTGAGAAGAGCTGAACATAAGAGACGAGGCTAATCTCTCTCTTCCTGGGTAAGTATGTTGTATTGTGTAAAGATGCGTGACTTTCACGGAAACAGGCTTAGAAAATTAATAATAGCAAAATGAAACATGATGTAAATGCTCACTAAAGCTTCCATTGAAGAGGCACAAAAAAGTAACAGAAGAAAACATCAGATCTGTGTGGAGTGACAAAGATTGTGACATTAGAGGAAACAAAGAATTTTCATCATAACATATTTTCAGTTTTATTCATGCTTTTATCCATCTGAGGCTTGACTGACACTCTTTTCACTACACTTTTCACTTGTTCTACCATTATTTGATGTTATATGTTAGTTGTCATTATTATTATAGAAATAGTGAATGGAATAGTGATGCATAAGTGCTCTATTTTGCACATATGCATATTGGTTTAAAATAGTCAACATTTGGCCCTGACAATGTGCAACACTAAGCACTAGCACTAACAATAGGTGTGTTGTTTGTTTTTGTTTGATTCCAACCCTCATTTTGAAAAGCGAGACAGTCCATGAACGCCAGGTCTTTGATACACACTTTCATCTCGTCACATTTAGATTACAGCAATTGTTCTGTAACTGGAATAAATCAGAAAACAATTCACAGTCTTCAAATTGCCCAAAATGCTGCAGCGAGACGCCTAACATAAAACATGGATGTTACTCTCGTCTTAATGTCTGTACATCAACTAAAGGTTAATTACAGAGGGGAATCGAAAATTTTACTCATTACTTCTGGAGCACTTTATGCCCTGACCCTGGAGTCTGTCTCTGTATTTCTGTACCTTCATCAACCTGCACACAGTCGAGTCATCCCCTGTTAACATTTAAGACCAAAGAGGACTGAGCTTTTGCTGTTAGTCTGCAACCAAACTTGTGCTTTTAAATCACTTCTGAGAACATATGTGTGTGCAGGCTTTGTTAAAAGCTACATTAATAATAATAATAATAATAATAATGATAATGATCATAATAATAATAATAATAATGACTATTGTTATTGATGTTGTTGTTATAGTGTCTCAAATTATTGTATTATTTATAATGTAAAACAAGCATCAGGCAAACAAGCCCCTTCCAGTGAAATCTGCCTCAAGCATAGAGACACAAACTGCCTGTCTCCTTGTCAAGCATCTTGAGTCAGCAGGTTTTATGATGCTCTCATCTGACACTTCCCCTGACCTCTGACCTTTGACTTCAACACAGGGCAACTCACTGCTCTTCCTGCCGAACGTTCTGAAGGTATATCTGGAGAACGGGCAGACCAAGGCCTTTAAATTTGAACCCAGCACCACGGTCAAGGTAATAATATAGTATATATATCACTGTATATATACCGTGTGTGTGGGGGTGTGTGTGTACTGGATGCTTGACTGTAGGGGAGTTTCAGGGGTTCGGGGGAGATGAAGCTGAGGTTTGTATGATGAAAGTGTACTCTGTGATTCTTAATCTGATTCTTAAACTTAAGCCAATTTTACTTTAAAAATCCAAATATTTTGGCTGCAGGAATCACATCAGCTCTGCAAATGAATGTGACAAAGTGTCAAGCCTGAACTAAGCTTCATATTTAAATATAACTATAGAACTTAGAGGATATTGTTTTGGATTCCTAGTTTAATTTGAAAGCTATAGTTGATGTGATTCACTCACTCTCTCACTTTTTATCTATATTAGATATACAGTATTTGGGTTTCCTAGATTTGCCAACTACTCCGACTTTCCCTCACTTCAATGAGACCTACAAACCTCAGCTCAGCTCATCTCAGCAGTTATGTTTCCTGATCTTATAGAATATTGTCTCTGGAGATGTAATTGTTTTTGTGCGTCAGGACATTGTGATGACACTGAAGGAAAAGCTTTCTCTGAACCGCATTGAACACTTCTCCCTGGTGCTGGAGCAGCAGCACAGCATAACCAAACTACTTCTGCTGCATGATGAGGAGAGGATACAGCAGGTACACACACACACACTCACACAAACAAAAACACACACTAAGAACAATTACTTCACATATCCTCGAGTGTACAAAGCTACAGTACAGCTTTGTCCAGAGGTGTGACAATAAAGCTATTACCTGTTTATCAGAAAATATACTAAAAACTGTGCTGTGTGTTCAGGTGGTCCTGAAGAAAGAGGCCCATGACTACAGATGTCTATTCCGTGTGTGTTTCATGCCCAAACACCTAAAGACACTGCTGCATGAGGACCCCACTGCCTTTGAGTACCTCTATCTGCAGGTAGATCGATGAGCCCCACAGATAAACTTAAGGTGGCAGCACTTACAGCTGCAGTCGACTGAGAGGAGAGTGGACTTGGCTCTGGCTCTGATTGGTTGTTTTGATTTGGGCGCGGTGAATTTTTGCACATCTTTAGAGGCAGCAGACGGAGACAGATAATCAGTATTTGGTGATAGTTACTTTTCCATCATTCCTGTAATTATGTAATGTATTACAGTATAAATAATGTTGCTTTGCTGTAATTGCAAACTCCCCTGCACCATCTACAGAACAGGGGTCCCAAACAGGTCACCTAAGCTGTTAAAGGGACGTTTGAATTTGAGTCAGACTCAATGGCAAAGTTCTGTCAATCCCACCATATTTTTATTCCTGCCCTTTAGCTCCTTGGTTCAGTAAGGAAAACTAGGATGTTGCCCATCAACAAACAAAACCTTAATTCATGCACGTGAACCCCATTGCACCATTAATCATTTCTAGCTCAGCATTTCAAGAGAAAATCATAATATCCTTCCTACAGTAGGATACAATTTCAAACCAAGTCACTTGGTTATTATTGTAACAGATATTTTTGCTCAGGTAACTAGAAAAACATGAGTGCTGCAAATGAAACATGCCAGTAATTTACAAACCATGGATGCTCCTGTAACATCAGATTTTTTTTCTAATGATATTTAAACAAATTTGGTTAAATTGTTTTTGACCATTTTTTGTACAGTTTGTGTTCTTTTTAACTGTGTGTGTGTGTGTGTGTGTGCGTGCGTGCATGTGTGTGTGTGTAGGGAGTGAATGATGTGCTGCAGGAGCGCTTTGCAATAGAGATGAGGTGTAACACCGCCTTGAGACTCGCTGCACTGCACATCCAAGAGAGATTAGCGAGCTGTGGACAGTCACCAAAGACCAACTTGAAGATTATCACGTGAGAAACATATTTATATTTATGTTTTCATTCAAGAATACTGTAATTAAAACTGGATTGTTTTCTCACACAGTTTTCTCACAGTGGGGTACCGTGCTCATATACGGACAGTGAATATATACATATATATGTATGTGTGTGTATATGTATGTATGTATGTATATATGTATATACATGCAGTTTGAGAGCCCTACCAGTGTTGAACACACAAACAGACTCTCAGTCTGTGTTTCTGTGTTTGCTCCAGGAAGACGTGGGGCATAGAGAACTTTGTGTCATCCACCTTGTTGAGAAACATGCGAGAGAAAGACCTGAGGAAAGCCATCAGTTACCACATGAAGAAGAGCCAATCCCTGCAAGATCCCAAGCAGAAAGGCCTGTCAGTTGATCAGGCACGGATAAACTACCTGGAGGAGCTGGGTGATCTCAAGTCATTTGGAGGGAAATCTTTCAGTGCCACCATGATGGTATGCTTTTGGACTCTTTATATTAATTAATGTGGGGGATTGGGTGGTTAAAGTTTCAGTTATTTACAATGATTTCTTTCTTTCTTCCTTCCTTCCTTCCTTCCTTCTTTCTATTTGATGACCCCTCACCCTCCAGCTCCAGGACAGAGAGTCGATGGTGACCTTGTTGGTGGGTGCACGCTACGGGGTTAGTCAGGTGGTCAACCACAAACTCAGTATTCTGTCCACTCTCACAGAGTTCACCAGCATCACACGCATCGAGCTGCTGCCTGAATCCGAGAAGGTCAGCCTGGTCAAAATCTACCTGCAGGACATCAAGGTAAGAACATACATATACACACACGTCACACACCTAACATACAGGGAGAACACAAAATCCTGTGAACCTCATCATCAAGCACTTTCACTTTGAAGTAACTCAATCAGCATTACAAACACTCCTACAATGGTGGGTTGTGTTTGTTCCCCCCTTGCTGGTGCAGTTTATCTTTGCTTAACATGTGTTGTGATTTTTGTGAGACCATGGCCCTTTACATTTTTTATTTATGTTATTTTACTTTTTGATGCACCTGCAGTGTAGACAAAGAGGATTTAGCCACTTTGAACGTCAGAAAGCTCACAAATCCAACTGCTGACTTCTGACCCCTTTAACAGTTTAAAAATACTGACTCAATGTCATACTAATTTCAATAGTGATTAATTACTTCAAAATTCTTTTCTTGATCTGTTTACATTGTTTTGTGTGCTCCCTCCTGTATTCAATGTGCAGTCTTAAGCATGAAAAGAAGTTGAACAGCTTTTTCGTCAATATTATGAGCCTTTTGGATACAACAAGATTACTGTGTGCTCTAAGTGTTTTTCCACAACTGAAATGGTCTCACCATTCCCTCTTTCCTTTTCTTATTATCTTGGCTCCTTTCTCATACAAAGCCCATCACATTACTACTGGAGTCAGTATCTGCCAAAGATATGTCCTGCTTAATAGCAGGGTACTGTCGGGTGTTTGTCGACCCCAACCTGAACATCTTTCCCTGGATGGATGACTCCAAGAAGCACAGAGTCTCTGCTGAAGAAGGTACACATTTACATGAATGTACAGCCATTAAAATGATTCATATATTCATAAAGCTGGACACCAGCATGTTCTAAATATTTGTTGTTTTGCTCATGTCTGGGCATGTTCACAGGTTATGTGTCACGCTGTTGCAGCGACTCAGACAGCTCTTCAGACTTGGACATGGACCCGCTGCTCCCTCAGGTGTGTCATGACAAGAAGCCCTGCCCTCGTGGCAGATCCTCATCAGACCCAGACGGAAGAAAAAGAAAAGACAGAAACAGAAAGAGAATCAAAGATGGCAATGAAAAAGGAGATAAACCTTGGGAGGATAAAAAGCAAAAGGAAGAAAAGGATACTGACACCAAAAAGGAAAAGTCTCCACTCAGTAAGAATAGAGAGGGCACGAATGAAGACACAGAGCATAAGGAGGAGGCAGAAAGAGCTCAGGATGGTCAGCAAATACAGATTGAGATAACAAATAATGATTTGCAGGAACAACAGGAAAAAGTGGGGCAAGAAGGTAAAAGAGGAGGTGGAGAGGAAGTGCGAGCGGCAGAGGAGCAGCCGTCTGTATCAGAAGCATCAGATTCGTGTCATACTGACTCTCGTGTCCTCACCAGCCCCTCTAGTGACTCCCTTGACGCTTTGGAAGAAGATGACTTACTTTCCTGTTCCTCTTCCTGCATCCACCCCGGTGCTCCCTCACATGCCCACACACACCCTTCCGTTCAACTTCACCCCTACTCTCACTCTCACGTTCAGTCCCACCTCCTCACCCCTCCACCAGCTCACTCCCATCCTCTTATCCACCTCACAACTCAAGACAGAGGAGAAGGGGTCTGCAGGAGGTCGGGCGACGGAGCCGACCCCCAACTCCTCGCACCCGTCTCCCCCTCTCCGAGCCTTCACCGTGTCCAGAAATGTTCAGGTAACCCATGCTCTGATGACAGCTCCCTGTGTTTCGCTGAGCTCTCCCGCCTTGTGGACTTCCTGCCGAGCCCTCCAGAGGCCAGCGAGGACGATGACGATGAGGAGGAGGAGTTGAAGAGGAGGAGGAGGAAGATGTTAAAAGAAATGAATGAGTCAGTGAGGAGAGCAGGTGAAGGAGGAAGCATGAGCGGGGACGGTAGTTTTAAAGAACATCCACTTTCCCTGTCCCCGTCCTCCTCGTCTTCCCACATGGAGTTTGTGTTTAACTTTGACGAGAGCGACGCTCGCTGCTACTACAAACTCTGCTCCAACATCACCCCGGACAGCGCTCGCAGCCTGTCCCACCCTGCGCATCCTAACGAGGGAGAAGACTTGGAAGAGGGGGGGAGTGATCCGGCCGCCCCGGAGGACCTGGAGCCTATCCCCATCCTCCAGCCACCACCTGGCTTTGGAGACAGCAGCTCTGATGAGGAGTTCTTCGACGCCAGAGATCGTTTCGCCTCACCTGAAGACCCGACCTCCGGGGCCATGCCAAGAGGTGATTTGGTTTTCACTGAGAAGTTGTCCACATTCATTTGATGTGATGAAAAAACAGGCTGCCATCTAGTGGTGAATTGTTTTACTTTACATAATTGCTAGGAAAGCAGTGGACCACACTATCTTAGACAGGAATATGTTGTTATTACTCCATGACATTTATTTGACAGTTACTTTCCAGATGTGGAAGTTGAAACCAGTTGGTCTCAAACCATTTTGGCATGTGAGCTCTTATAAAATAGGATTGCCCTTTTTCAGATGTTGCACATGACTAAGAGTTATTAGCAGTTAGCACTAAAAAAAGATTCCCCTTCCGACCTCCAGACATTTTCACTTGACTGAACTGACTGTTCATGGCCCACAGAGATAGAATTATCTAATATATCAAGACAAAAACTACAGGAGAAAATTGCAAAATTTAATCTGAACTTTTTTCTGACTATTTTTGACAATCTTTCCTGTACCATTAATCATCTCATAACACCAATTTCTCTCTTGGCCGTGGTATTGAATACTTCCACCAATGTATTTGCTACAAACAATTGTACAGAACCATTTCAGCAGCCTGTTTGGTTTCAAAAGTGATTCTATGAAGTTAGAGGCTCTTTAACCTAAACAAAATATTTAAATCACTTTTAGCACCTCTGATTTCTGACCTGAGACATTATGATAAAAAACATTTTATTTCCATCTATACTACAAGGTGCACTTTCAGTCTTAGCTGATTCTTTAATTAATATTAAGTCATACCATATTTTTAGGATGTAGAAAAATAGTACATTTTTATCCCCCAAAGACCAGCAGAAAAGGATTCAGTACTTATGTAATCTTACCGGTGAAACCCAGGGCAGAAAGTGTCTAAGTCAATCACTGCTGCTTGTAGAGATTAATTGCTGGGGCGTAATAATTGAAGGATTTGTATAATCTCTCTTATCTGGATTTTGGCAACTGGACAGTGAGAGGACAGTGTGTGGGAAGATTTTAGTGAGAAACTCCGAGGGAACTTAAACATGATTTGTTAAAGTTTCCACACACCTTCAGCATGCGCCCACTATAAACATTTAAGCAAAAATAGAGTGATACAAAACTAGAGATTAATTTGCAATTGTGTAAACTGGTTATTTTTACCTACAGTTACCTTTAGTTCCCAACAAAAAGTCTATTTCTTGCTTCTGTGTGCTGTTCACTGAACACATGAGGAAGTTTGCTTGGTGGAACATAAAAATCTCATTTTAATACACTCTTCCTTTGTTACTATCTTGCAGGTATTCGCCCAGAAAGCACAGTCAGCCTCAGTGACATCAGAGTCTCTGTCCCTGAAGCAGGCAAAGATGGAAAAGCAGAAGAAGACAGAAGAGGAGACGATGAGGAGGGAGGAGGCAGAGAAACATTGTTCCAGCTCAGAAAAAGATCCCGTAAGCGCCGTTCCTTCATGGAAACTGATTATACCTCCAGGGTGTCATATCCAGAGCCAGATCCAGAGTCAAAGCAAGACGTGCTCTCTAGTAGGCTCCATAAGAACCTTTTGGCAGAAGCAAATAATTCTCAAATGCTGAGTTCAGATCCTGAACCCTCGGAGCAAACCCGCAATCCCAGTCCGACTGTCTCCTCCCTGACTCACTCTGAAGGGGAACCAACTCAGCTCGAGTCAAAACCCATCCTGACCAAAGCGCGCTCACATGGACTTGGCTCTCCTTCTGGTTTTGGGTCTAATGAGCAGAAGAGGGACCCACAGGCCCCCTCCAGGACCAGGAAACAAGAGATGGAGATGGAACCTGATGCAATGGAATCCAAATCAGTCACAGATCTGGTGAAAGCAGCCTCTCCTGCAATCACCGTTGTCCGCTGCCGGGTGGATCCAGATGGAAAGGAAAGTGCTGATCGGAGGGGTGATGGAAAGGAGGAAGGGGAGGGACAAGATGAGATAGTTGAGGGGAAAGGGGAGGAAGAAAAAGAAGAGACAACAGATGTATCTGGGAATGGACCCTTCACCAGTCATATGTTTTTGCCAGAAATCACTGAAGTAAAACATAAGGGGGAAGACAAGAAGAAAGAAGGTGTTATAGGCCACTCATCCAGTTCAAAGAGACCTCTCATAGGCGCTGAAAGACAAACAGATGCCCACACACCATCTACATGTTTGATTGATGACAAGAAAACAGATAGCAATGGCCTTTTGGGAGCCCCTCTGGTTGCCCTGGAGCAGAATTCACACATAGAGGAACATGTGCTTGAAGCTGTGTGTGAAAAGTCAAGCCCTCCATCATACTCACCCCCGCCCCCTCCCCCCTCATCCCCTTTGCCTCCAACACCACTTCTTCACAAATCCCAGACTGACTCTTATGTGACAGTGGAAGAGGCCACCGAAAACACGGGAACCTCAACTAAAATGCCTCTATCTAATTCTGAAGAAATGCCACAGAGCAAACAAAACCACGCTGACAAAGCACGATTATATTTAGAAGTCACCAACAGTGTTAATGAAGAAGATGCCATCAGTGTTGTTAGTCCTACTATGACTGCTAGCGATGAAGTTCCAGAAAGCACCAGTTTAGACAATGTTTTTGATGATGATGATGATGAGGCGTGTAATTCCTTAAAGCCTAGTTCAAGCAACAAGAAAGATAAGAAGGAAAGCTTCTGTGCCAATTCAGCCACAGTAGGTAAAGGTGATTCTCAAATGGCCATTACATCTTTTACCAACACTGAAGCACCTACAAGAATTCACTCAGTTAATTCTGATTATTCTCGTGCTATAAACTCAATCACTGCAAAGCTCGGAGCTGCAACGAGCATCATATTACCTACGTTTAATTCAGACGCTAGATTGAAAAGTGAAGCATATGAAACTGCTTCATTTTCAAATCAAATTATACACAAACCCAACTCTACCACAGCAAGTGCTGAGGCTAAAGACAGTTTAGCTAATCCTATCTTAGCGAATGCCAGCACAGCCACTATCCACAATCTCTCCAAAGAGCCTCCTTCTCCGACACGCTTCCTCTTCCAGACCTGTTCTCCCAGCATTATGGGTCGCTTATCTGCCTCCACGCTCAGGGGGAAGATTCAAAAGTTGCCCCTCTATCTATCACGCTCCCAGGAAACCCTCAACCAAGCCGGGGTGGGAAATGCAGCTCAAAGTCCAACCGAGGACAACAGCAAGGACAGCGTCGAGATCACCATCAAAGTTACAGACGTTCATGATGTCACACAAACGATAGACTTGAAAACGGGCACAGCTGCAGAATCACTGGAGTCCGATGATTCAGATACAACAGTTGTAGGATCAGAGGTGGATGGAGAATTTTTTGTGGAAACAACCTCAGCAAAGAGTTTTCATTCAGTGTCAGAGGTAAAGGAAGTAAGCTCTTCATTGCCTGTCCAGACGGAGCCCAAACCCCAACACAGGAATGAGCCTCTGTACACTGGACCTATCCAGAACACACCTGGACCAATAACAGAGCCCCCAGCCTCCATAGCAAACAGCCTCCAAAGAGACACTTCAGGCCAAAAGACGGTCACCCCTGGTCCTATAAAAGATGCTCCACCTTCTGCCCCTCCTCCGATAGTGGTGACCACACAGAACCTGAATGGGCCAGGACTCCCTTTTCATAGTCAGTCACAGAAAATAAGAAGGACAAGTAGCGACAGGCCTTTGATGGGTCTTTGTAGACCTACAGGGCAGGAGTCAGACTCGCCAAAAACACTTTCGTCAGGCTGCAGGGTTTTTACCATCTGTGAGGATCCATCCCAGACTAAGACCACAGCTGAGGTGGAGACCACCCCACCCTTTAAGTCTGAGTTTGGCTGCAGCTCGGTGCTAGCCTCTGGATGTGAGTCAGTTGTGGAAGGGGTTCAGATGCCACTGGATGCTTGTGGTTGTCCGACGGTTTATACCAACTGCTTCAGTGGTGGGGACAGTTTCGACGAAGAGCTGACAGTCTACGAGTTCTCCTGCCGCACACAGAGCAGCGGTGTGACTCAGGCTTCTGGAGCAGGTCTTCCTCTCATGGCCTCTCCACCTGTTCCTTCCTTTTTCTCCACCACCTCCACCCACTCTCCCTCCTTTCCACGCTCCATTCTTTTCTCCTCGTCTACCTCCGAGCTCAGCCCCCTCCTTTCACCACTGTCCGACACCTCCGACCGCTTCCTGCCTCAAACGCACAAGGACACCATCAGTCGGCTAGGCCAGCAGCGCTACCCAGAACCCCCAGCAGGTTTCCAAGTTCTCCGCGTAGACGTGGACCAGCTCCTTTCCATTCTGGAAATTAGCGGTGCAGACCGATCTGTGGCGTGCCATGGAGGTCGTCACCCGAGGGACACCTGCCCTGCCCACTTCACAGAGAACAAGCGGGTGCTCCAGATGGAGGCACGGCGGCTCATGTCAGGCTGCCAGAAAGTGGTGGGGATTGGACAGAGCCCAGAGGAAATGCTTCACTCCTTGGCTGACAGTTTCCGGACCCTGGTGGAGTTGGCAGGTATATGCCTGTGGTTCTCTGGTTGCGACAGGTGTGACCGAAGGAACGCAGAGGCAGTTGCAGGTCTGGCAGATGTGGCCCGCTCATTCCGGGACTTCTGTCTGGCAGCAGAGCGAGCCAGCAGCAAGCGCAGCTGCCAGGACCTGAGCACCAAGCTGTTAGCCAAACAGTGCACCGCGCTCACCGCCTCTGTCTTCTGCCTCACTCAGCTGTTCCGCACCCTCACTGCACTATGAGTGGACCACAATCTCTGAAGTCGTTGAAATGAGCCTGAAGCGACCTGTGGTGTGTAACCTCAGAGAAATGAGGTCACCAGTGGGCCTACAACTGCTGCAGATGTGGACGGAGATGGGTGTGACCCAGGACAGTCATGTTTAGTGTAGGCAGTAGAGTGTGAGCTCTGTGACAGCTCGGTGATCACTAATCGCAAAAACTCAACTCCACAGAGCCGTTTGACATAGCTGAGGTGCATGTGGTTACTGACTTTATGCTGTGCACGTACTGTGGCCCACAAACGAAACAGTCATCCAACAAGCAGACTGTAGAGTGGTGCTAGCTGCTTGCATTCCAGTATCGAGGAACTGATGTACTTGAATGTATTCTATGTTATCGATTATCGTTCTTTCTTTATTTATTTATTTAAATAATGAGTAACTACAGTGAGCAAGCAAGGAATGTAAAGAGAAGGAAGGAAGACTTTTGGAAATGTTTACAGGCATAGCTTTAGATAGAGGATTGGTGGTGTGTGAGAGTGGTGGGCCTTTCACAGATATACACGCACACAACCTCAAATACACAGCGTGAATCAGCGATTGATTCCATTGATACACAGGCCTTTTGTTTGACTGACTGACCGTGTTGATGCAGGAGACACTGCAGTTTACTGATGCTCAAATATCTTTACATTCTCCAGGCCATCAGTGAGGACTTCTTTGAATGTTACTGTTTACAAAACCAAAAACTGGCGTGAGAAGTGATTTGATCACACAAATCAAGCCTGAAGCTTTGTTTGCTGTTTTATAAATCTAGTAGCAGAATGCTGATGTATGCGCATTATGTGACTATGAAACGACAGTTTGGATGAGTCAATTTGCACATTCAATTTGTTGTCATGTTGCACAGACATTTGTTATCATCAGTGGAAATGTAATACATTTGCTAGCTATCCTCTTTATTTCTTAACACTCTTTCTCCACCTCCAGTTGAAACACTGAACCCTCCAGTGCATGGCGATGTGGCTGTCAACCACCGGTCATCTCCATATATTTATTTATTTATTCTCTTTAGTTCATGCCCATTGAGAGCAGCAGTATCCTGTAGGAGACTTGGTGGCACTTTTCAATAGATATGTATGGTGTGTTTATAGTTTTATGTGAATTTTAATAATCTTCTGTTTCAAGCAATCTGCAAGCTTTTCAAGATCATAAAAACCTGCACACCTCTCTCTGAGCTTTGGGGACAGTCAGGAAGGTCTTAGACTACCATGTCCCTTACACTAAGTGCATTATTACTACAGATTTCCCAGTATGACCACAAATAGTGGTAAACACGTGAGTGGATAAAGGCACAGATAGCCTAAGCAGTGCCGGACTACGGCGTGTAGCAGTGTTGGCTATCTGTATGTGCTTTTTCAGCTTGTGATTGACATTGTGTGGGAGGGTCTGAGACAACATGTTGAACTGACCTAATTATTGGTTGACAGCCTATCATTGGAGTTCTTTGAACTCAACACATTTGTCACTAAATCATTTACAACACTGATTGACATAAAGCCTGTTACTATGGATAAACTGTGGTATTATGGCATTTTCACTTGGAATGTTTCTTAAAATAAAACTAATGGAAGCACACTGGACCTGCATGTTCACCAGAGAAATTGAGGTTATCAGAAATAATTTCACCACTGCAGTGCTGGGAACACAATTTATTGCAAACAGTGTTTCTATATATATATATTTATAATGGCAATTGAAACACTTTATTCGTTAACTTGTCCTGTTTTGTTCCCTGTGGTCGCAGCAGAGTACAGTTTCCTGTATTTTATTCCCAATTTGCAGCGGAGAAGAACTGAATTACTTTTACTTTGATCTCCATGAGAAAATTGCCCCAAACGACTGATGGAAAACATTTTTTCTCTTTTAAATCAACTGTGCTCACAAAGCATGCAGTAATAAGCCATAAAATCCATTGTTGTTTCATCAGGGATTTTACCTGTGAATGACTGAATGATGATGTCTGCTCCTGCTTTGTAATGCTCAACTCCCACCATTAAAAACAATGTCAAGACTTTCCTTTTGTGATTCCTTTATTGCTCATCCACTTGATCAGCTTTTTCTTTCTCAGCACAGACAGGAAGACTCTACAGACAGAACAGGAGTGGTGTTTTAGCAAGTTTTAAAAATTAGACAATGTGAAACTAAAAATATTGAACCTAAAAAGATTGTCTACGTATTCAACAGTGAAATTTTTCTGTTTTTTGCGATATGACTAAATCATCATCCAACAAATAGAAAGTACACACTGATTGGTTGACCACTGCCAACTGTTACTGTTGTTTTTCTGTAAAATAACACAACCTATAAAGTTTTGTGTATCTGTCAGACTTCTTACTATGCTTTAACATCTATGTAGCATTCATTTTGTAAAAGATATTCATGGTAGGCAATGTTGAATTTGAGAAAGGCAGAACAAAGATTCTCACACAGGGAAGCCACTGAAGGTGATTATGTTGGCCGTGGTGAATCATTAAAACATCCATTACATTAATCCAGTGAGAAGTCTCCAGATTAGTCGATTAGACAGTAGTCGATACACAATTCTGCACACACATGGCACTGTGGATGAACCCAAAGAGCAGAAAGGAACCTACTTTTTTTCAAACTGCATTCAATTATTTTACCACTAGAGGGCAGAAATGAGACTTCACAGACAGAAAAGTACTAATAGTGTGTTACCTATTTGTACTTTTCTCATATATATTGCTTTTTTCATTGAAACTCAACTTTTAAAGTAACATGGATGAGAAGTCATTTCAGTGTTCTGGAAAAAAATAACTCTCTCATGTCTATTAGGCAAGTTCCATCTGCTGATGAAGATCATGTCATATGACTGAAAGTCACTGATGGCTAATGAAACCCATAACTTTACTGTGAGGTTGTTTCACCAAAGAAGCTTGATTTCCACCATGATATAACATAAACCTGTTTTTATGTGAGCAGGTAGGAACTGTATAGTACTAACCAGTATAGTAAGGTCATCTCTGTGGGTACTTGAATGCCACATATAGTGTGTGTGGTGCTCCAGAAGTCCAGACTTTTTAGGAAGCACTGCTGGATATATTGATTTTGCTGACCTCTTGCTGTAGTGGAGAAAAAGATACTTAGTACACTGTGACACTGTTGGATGTGATCACTTGCATTAGCAGAAGTGTGTGTCCGCTCATCCCTCTGTTCATTATCAAAGGAAACATTTACCAGCCTTGTTTCATATTTTCTGTGTCCACTGAAACTGAAGCAGCCTAAACCAAACTCACAGCTGTACACTGGTGTGATCACAAATGATCTTTAGCTGAGTCTGCCTGTAGAGCACACTTTAACTGCATGCAACAGTTTTAATGAGTTCCTGTTATCAAGTCTACAGAGGCAACCACTGATGTGATCTGCCACCCTTGCTTTTTTTATTTTAACCAGTGAAAGTGATGGAGAATAGCGACTTGACATGAGAAACTGGTGCACAAAGCTTTGCACACAGGCCTTTGGTCTGAAGAAAGACCCCTCAGCCAGTCTGTTTTTGCCGACCTGGACATCAGAATCCAGTCACTCACACCTGTGCACACAAAAACATTCACACTGACACACTCTCACTAGCTCTTAGTGAAAAGGGAGTGAAAGGAGAGCAGTGCAGCCACACCAGCAGGATAAGATGAGAATAACACAGCAAAGTGTGGCCTCGCACTGCTGCTCACAATTGTCAGCGTTGCTGGGATCTTCACCAGTAATCTATCAGTACCTCATAGTTTAAACCTTAAATATTTTACAATGACTCACCTGGACATGTGAGCAGGGTTACTGAAGCTTTTTATCACAGTGCTCCCAACTGCTCATATTATACAGTATGATACGACCAAGGACTTAAATAATCAAGCCAGAGAGATCTTGAGCTGGGGGTTACAGTGACAGCACACCAGGAATAAAATGTTGTTAGATTCAGTTTTGATATGCAGAAAGAGGAATCCTGGTACACATGTCGCTCCGAGTCTGCTGCTGGTGTAAGTAAGGCCAGTCTTAGTAAACTGAATTGTCACAGATGGTTTTGTATTCAGATATATCTGCCTCCTTTACAATGTGAAGCAATGACAGTGCTGTACATCAGACTGGGTGTGTGATAAAAACAAGTTCGAAGGTTCCTGAAACACAAATCCAGCAGCTTTTTTTACATTCAAACTAACATGTGACTAAATAAAAAATCAAAAATGGTTCAACTACTGTTTCAATACAGAACAAACCTTTGTTCATACCGATCTATGAAAAAGAAATGAGGGAGGCTGTGTGGGTTTGTAATTCATTTGATGGTCCTCACGGTCAGCATCACCAGCCTGGTGCTCTGTGGTCATTGGGGGAAACCCGAACCAGCAGGGGTGTTTTTAAAAACTGCAGAGAGGAGACTTGTTTCTGAGCCTAATCTGTGTGTATCCTGGCATGACCTGTTTGCTGTCGTTGCTCTGAATGTACATTTTCTGATCATGTTTTTGTGTCAGGTGCAGGGGGTTGATGTCACTGGTATTTCCATTGGCGCTGGTTTGTCTGCAGCTTGCGATGCTCTCATATCTCGTATGGTGTGGCTTCACCAGAGGTTTTCTTTTTCCTTTAAAACAATTCAACAATGAGGGTTTGTATCAAGTTAGTTTTCTTGGCCTTTTCGCACCTTTGCTTTGTAGTGTGATCCCCTTATTTATCTCCCTGCTCTATGCAGACACATGGGAGTGGAAACCTGAAGCGTGTGGGTGTGATTCTGCTGCTGGCCTGTTTCCCCTGCTGGGCCGTCCTCATCAACACTGAGTCTCTCCTGCTTGCTCAGCCCAGAGGTCAGTCTGAAGGGTGAAGGATCTTTGTGTAGAGCTAACAGCTAGAAACTGAAATTTGATGTTGTTACTGGCAGTTGGTTAATCACTTGTGGTGATGTTAACCTTCTGTACACTTACCTGAGCTCAAGTTGATTCATATTCATGCATTACATAATATCCATCAGAGTGCCATGGTTCAGCACACTGCACTGCTTGTTTGTCTTTCTGCATGTAGTTTCCTCCAGCAGTATGTGAAGATCTTCATGCCTGCTCTGCTGGTGATTTTAATGTTTCCCTTACAGCCCTGTAAGGTACTGATAGATCTGTTCACTTAATGGTGGGTGGTATCAATACAATCTTCAATGTACAGTTCTGAACAAACTCTAATGAGAAACCACTTCTTGATGAAAATCAGTCATGTGAATTGAATGTTCTGGCACACTGCTGCCTAAAAAGATATTTAAGGTTGACACTATGTTGACAGGTGACAGTGTGTTTGTCCATTGTTACTTCATCATTAGTCAAGATCAGATTCCTTGCAGCTTTTATGTGCCAGCTGCAAAGAAGGAAATCTTTGAAATCAGGTGAAGTCTCTTGACATGGAAGTTATAATGGCTGAAATCAACCAACATTAAGTTGTTCTGTGAGTGAGTTTTTTATAATAATGTGTTATAGATTGCTATATGCTCAAGACTGCAAAAAGAAATATTTTATATTATTCTATTATTATGGCAGATTATTTGAATATAACCTGATTAACCATCAATCAAATCAAATTTTTAGCCAAATTTTAGCCAAATTATCTGTAGTAGCAATTAACAGTTTGATATGGATAGTTCTCATTTCTATTTTCTGTTCCTGTTTTGATAGTTTCTGGTTCTTCGTGACAGCCCACTACTGTTGAGGATCTGCTGAATTCAGTGCTCTCTCACAGTGTTTGCTGGCTTCATTCCCAGCCAGCAATTGGAGGGGTCTTAAGATTTTAATCACATGAGTTTGATGTTGAGGTTTTATCTCCTGCCTTCACTCTGGACTCTGCTGTAATTATTTTGCCTGTTTCATCATTCATGTCTCTTCAGTAAGTGATCATCTTGCATCAACATTCCAGTGAGTCATCTTACATAAGTTTTCTCTCTGTAACCTTTGACCTGCAGGGTAGTTGCTGGACTGTCTGCAGGAGTGGCGTCTCTTCATCAAACTGTCCATTTAAAATAGGATAGCTCAGCCTGTTATATATACATGCTGACTCCACATTTCCCATCAGCCATTTTCTTCTTTCAGTTGTATTTTGTGTCCTCCATGCTATTGCAGTCATCATGTCCATGCAGGAGCTTGACAGCCATGAAAAGGTCAAGGCCAAGTATTCACAATGCCATATATGTGTTTAATTGCAGGACAGAAAAATGACGGGAAAATAATACAGTCAGGTTTAGCTTGGAGAAGGTTTTCAGTTGTTATAGATCAGTCTACTACATTGTCTTCTGTTGTCATCTGTCTCTGAGTAGCAGTTGTTTTAACCTCTTCTGATCTTTGCTATTCACAGAGCAGTCAGTTTTAGTTGTTAAAGTTCTAAAAATTGTTACAAATATGCCAGCATTTAATGAACTAATTTGTCATTGAGAGAAATACTGTAGTTAACTGTCTTTCCAAAGAGTCTTTCCAAAGAGTCTCTGATGTTTGCCCTGCATCATGGTGATGTCAAGGCTTCAGGAACTTACTGCAGCCGGCCAAGGAAAAGTCCGACATGTAACAACATAAGAACAACCAGTAATTCTTAAACTTCAAACTTTGGGACAGATTAAACAAATGAGATATATTTTGTTAATTAATGATCTTTACAGCTGCAAGTAGGTGGATTTTGTTAGCTGTTGACGAGAGTTAGACTGGCTGCTATATCTATCTTCATATTTCCATTATATCATCGAATTCTCAGCAAAAAGCAGATGAATGTATTTCCCAAAATATTCCTTTAACATTGGTATTTCTTTCAAACAGAGCATAAAATGATAACAGGAATAATCTTTGTCATTATGTATTTTTAGTTTCATAAGTATGCTCTTTGACACAATAACTTTCAACTCTCCTGCAGTGACAAATAGAAAAACATGTTGTGGGATCCTTAGTTGTAGTTCACGTGGCACAGTAGGCTCAGTTTCATACTTAACTAAATCAACTGTCCCCACACTGACTCACAAACACTGAGCAGTGACTGTTTAATGAGCCTCAGTAATGTGTAACACGGGTAGGGTTAGGGTTAGAGTCTGCCAAAATGAATGCAGGTGTATATGTTCATATTTGGTTTCACGCATGTTGGTGATGTCCCTTCAGTGACAAACAATGCACCATCATCTTCTGCATGTAATCCATGAGGCATTTTGGACATGTTCACATAAAATGTGGCCAGATGTGTCAATGACATCGAACAGGGCAGAGCTGCAGAGGAACCACTGATTGAACCACCTCAGTGTGTACATGTTCCTCTTAAAACACAGTAACATTATTTATTTCTAGTATTCTGATGACCCCCAAATGTACTTTTCTGGTCTGTATTTGTACTAAGTCAGTGCTCATCTTAACTCTCGCTGCCACAACAAACTAAAACCAAACTCAGAAATCCTGGTGCAATAATGGATCCAGATTTCAATTTTAAAAGCCACTTTAATCAATACTGGTCTGAGATTTAAAAATAAACATGGACAGGATGCTTTTAGCATTTCCACATTTATTGAAAACGCTTTTTCATTAATTAAATCAAAGCAAAAAAACCCATATCTGTTTCTTTAGTTAAACTCTAGAGCAGGGGTCGGCAACCTGTGGCTCCGGAGCTGTTGGGAAACAGGCAGAAAGTTGCCGACCCCCACTCTAGACTGTTTTTAGATCTGCCCGGAACATCTCACTTTGCTTTGTGTATACTGGGCAGCTTTTACGTGTCAGTGTGTGTAACAGTGAGCAAAGGGTCCAGCTGGACATGTTCACTTAGCTGAACACGGACGTGTTTCATAGAGGAAGCTCAGGAAAATTAAGTTATTAGGCAAACAAGTCTGGCTTGAATTAATCTTAAAAAACAGGTTTGAGTTGTTGCATAAAGCCACTGAAACGTCAAGTGCAGATCTCGTCACTACACAATAAAGAAATAAATAAAATAAATAAATGAAAGACTACAACAGTAATAGGCCAATATAAATGCAAATGAAAAAAATATGTGACGCAAAGGATGAAATATTGTACAAAACTAGACAAATTACTGCCATAAACAAAGCCCAAAATCTGACAGCATGTATCCCCACAGAGGTCAGCTGACTGGCACGAGGGGAG